>ML847040.1:31441-51631 GCA_009831015.1 Picea engelmannii
TTATCAATCATAATATGAAACACACACATGCAAACCCTTACTTATTGAGAGGATAGGTGATTGGCACTAAAGATGTTCTATTATCATGACCCATCTATTTTAATAAGAAACTATTTATATTAATTAATTTGAATATTTTAAATATTTTCATTAATTTTATTTGAATATTTCTTATTTAGTGAAACCTATCTCTAATTTGTTGAAGTCGATCTCTAATTCAATGACTAATACCTTACCTCTATTGTGTGTAATAGACCCAACCCCTAAGTACCTGTTTAATGGATGGGATATTAAATTTTCACTTATTCTATCAACCTTAAATCTTCTCTATCACAACTCCATCCTCTTTTGCTCGTCAAAAGCTTTCCAACGACGGTAAATTCACTCAGAATGGAGCTATGGAATGAAAGGTATGACCTTACGAAATTCTTTGGTTTACATAGAAAACATATCTCTCACTACCACGTGGCATACATGTGATGTGTCATTGACCGTGCGAACTGACATGGCAATACCCTGGTCCTGACGTGGCACTAGTCTATCCTACCATGGTGGAACTTTAGTCCATGCAATCCTATAACCATCGTCACTCAAAACTTCGTTCGACACACTCACATGGGTGGCGGACTCACAGACTCATAATTCCATAGATTCCTTTCATCAGTTCTTCCAAGAAGTCTCGTTACTTAGCCATTCTTCATCCTCACGGACTTGTGGATGCATAATTATATAAACATCCTTTCATAGGTCCATCTGAGATGTCTCGACACTTAGCCTTCTTTCATCTTCGTGGACTCGTGGACGCATACTTCTATAAGCATCCTTTCATGGGTCTGTCCGAGAAGCCTTGACACTTAGCCATTTTCATCTTCGTGGACTCGGAGACTCATGGATGCATAAATCTATAAACATCCTTTCATAGGTTGGTCCAAGAAGAATAGACACTTAGCCATTTTTATCTTCATGGAATCACAAACTTGTGGATGAATAAATCTATAAACATCCTTTCATAGGTTTGTCCGATAAGTATCAACACTTAACCATTTTTCCACCTACATGGACTAACATACTAGAAGACTCGCAGACATATAATTTTGTACCTCTCCTTCATAAGTTCATCTAAGAAGTATCAACACTTAGATTATTTTATGAGTTTGTCGGGTTCGCGGGTTGGTGGAATCATGGACTCGCAGACTCATTTGATTCTCTTCCTCTCTTCTAACACTTGATGCTTAGATTATTTTGTGAGTGGGTCAGGTCCACGGGTTGGCAGACTCACGGACCCATTCATCTCACCTTTCCAACCCTTAAAATCGACAAGGACCCACTCTCTATTACCTCGACCAATTATAGGCCTCCATGTGGCTTCCTCGTACACATAGGCTTGTGACATCAATATAACATTAGCATTATGTCATCCCTGCTCTCGTCAACCTCTAAGGGCTTCCATGTCGATCAACGACCAAGATCACATCTCATGTGTACTCTGATCAATGATCGAGATATTTCAAACTTTTGTTCTGACGTCCAAGGTTAAAATGGATGTCTAAGACATAGTTCACCCAAGGGCCTGCACTATGGCCCACTAACCAAATACCTGTTTCCAATCATAGACTGACACCTATAAACTTATGGACATGTTGGCATTCCAGGTCAGCATGGTACATCATACTGACGTTACCTCTCCCCCAAATATTGCTTAAATGAGACCACAATGATCTATGAAAAAGGTTAATTTTGGGTTAGTCCCTGATTAACAATCTCGATTAATTCGAGTACATTCGCTATAAGCATGGTAACCTGCTGCGATAAAGGATCCAGATCTATTCGCTCTACCGATACAACGACTATGATTCCTTCGAGCTCAAAACATGGTTTTTCATCTGATTCGGGACTTAGACAATTCAATGATTTTTCTTTGGGCTCTTTCCATTACATTCAACTATTAACTTATGATCCTAGTTTCCATTCCACGACGATGGATTTTTATATGTGTGTGTGTGTGTTGAGCATGCGGTAATCATAAAATTAAGTTCATTATTTTTATCTAAGAACATTACAGAATGCTTGTATTCAGTCATGCAGGGCATGCACCATTCTTTCTATCATACTGTCACTTAAACGCATGAGTTTGCAAATACAATAAGCATCATCACTATAAATCAAGTATATATATTTATAACTCAATTACAAGCATTCAATCATGCATTTTAATTCAATTACATAGAGTCTATGGATTACTTATCTATTACTGTTGATAGTTGACCAATTGACTGTGGGTATTCACCTTTCCACCCAACCATAGACTCAGATGCATTCACTCTTATCATTTTGTCCACCCTCGTGCCAAACAATGATACCACTAGGAAATCTCTCTCAGGTTCTCAACAAGATTTGAAGGTCACTCTCCTTTACTCTACTCTTGGTATAAATTTTCCCTTACATTCACCTAGCCCAGGCGTCTTCAAGGTTTATCATATGCCTTCCCAACATTAATATTGCAACCCCCTTGGCTCAAGTCAGGTTTCAGGTCTTTCATGCTCCAACTCATAACCCTTCTCTGGGTTCTCTAATCATTCTATTGCATGCACCCATGCATTTTTTTCAGCAGTTATATTCCTCATAGGTCTGAACTCTCCTCTAGTTCTCCCTCTGTGCATATCGAGGTCGCACGTCCCTTCCTTGAAGGCTCTCAAACTGCCATTTTTTTCCATCCATCCCATAGAACTGGTGGGTCAATATAGCTATAGAAAATGGTATTATGTTTTACCTCCGCCTAACATTTTCTATCGTCCTAGCTAGATTTCCCATACCCACATTCATGGGGGTGGTTGGTTGTTCAACTACCAACCCCTCCTCATTAATTGACTTGTATTGATATCCAGGCTAAGGGAAAATAATTTGAATGTTTCCAATTAATATTTCCGCAAGGTGGCTTGGGGTACTTTAACTTAATAGAACCTCCCTTCATTCCTCTAATGATATCATGGCTAGTTCTTTAAGGCTTCACCCATTAGTCAACTATTAGCGTTTACAATTAAACAATAATATGTTTACAATATTTGCAAGCCATTTCATGGCAATCATAAATTATGATTAATTACAGGCTGGGGAAAATAGGGGTGTTACAATCCCCTCCCCCTTAAAGGAACATCGTCCTTGGTGTTCTTCTCAGAAACACTTACCATGACTTCATCTGTCAGCTACTTCAACATCATTTTCCTTTTCTTGGTCTGGTCCTTTTCCAAACTCTTGGCATTTAGCACTTACCTACAACAATTTTCAACAACAAGCATATTAATTATCATTCCATGCAAAACATTTTATTGTTTTTTAAATTCAAGTGGAATATTAACAAGTTAGCACAAATCTTATCTGTATAGTTCATGGATCTACATCCATATGGATGTCTCATTAATTTGGCCCATTTCTTTCCTGGACATACCCATTGTGTTCGTGATCAAAATCACCATATTACAAAAATTATTGGAGTCTCGTCTTCCTTGTGGTCACTCACCCTCCAGGCCTAGGCTTAGGAATCCCCTTCTCTGTTATATAGCCCCTTGGATGATCCATTGTGCCTTGCCAGGGATTTCTTGCACAAGAAGATTTTCTGAGACCACCCTGAGTCTTAAAATTGAGGCATCCCTCACGCTTGCTCTACTGAAAGCATCCCTTCAACATGTTTCATCACAATACATCATTCTATGGGTTTCATGACTTATCACAGGGTTCTAATGTCACAACAGTAGCTTGTTTCCATGCTTTGCATCTTTGAAAACCATCATCTATCCTTCTTGGACATATATATTTTTCCTCTCACCTATATCACATACATACAGAAATTTGTGAGTTGCTTTCATTATTTTGATTGAAATTCTTTCAAATCTGTTACCCACAGATTTCAAGTTCCATATTTCTATTTTCAGATCTATTCCATATAGGATCTAGATCCCATAAGCATGAGATATATTTATCATGGTAGTTTGGCTCCTTCATAACCAGCATGCATTGGTCTTCCTTATGGGCTTACAACACAACTATATCCAAGACCCCTCCTTCATGCAATTCATTTTTCACTCAGCCAAACAAACTGTTACTTCCTCATGTACATACCTATATTCTTTTGCACATCTCAATGTTATCACAAGCAATTCTTAGCTAGTGCAATCTAACAATTGCATCAGATTCATTTGTTCAAGGAAATATCATTCCTTATTCATGTTTCATTTCAGTATATTAGGCCCAATCACAAGCAATCCAAATATTAATTGTAGTTTAATTCAATGTGTCAATGCCCATGGCTTCATTTTCACGCAATGAATCCTTGCATTGATTTTTAGATTATTACTTTTCATATTAGGTACTTTTCCTTGGTGGGTTGGAACTCATCCAACCTTTTACCACATGGTTGCTTTATACACATTTGTTTTTAAAAAAGGATTGTTTTTTCCTGCTTCAGTTGATCATGACCTCAAATCAATATACATGAAACTAAAAGTTTCTCATGAATGCATTCAAGCATTATTTCTTCCTTGGTAACCAGGGTACCAACGTTTATGGCCACCTAATTTCTCTCTTTACCATTATGTAATTCCACGGAGCACTAGAAGACACTTCTTCCATAATGGTTAGTCCTATATATATTCACTCTCTTATCACATGCATCCCCTTACTACATTACATCTCCGTGCTACATTTGAGCACTTTTATTCCCAATCACTCCTTGATTGGGCAATGTATTCATGGCATATAATTGTTCGTGCATTTTTCCAAGGATTTCAACCATCCTTGGCTGTCAGAGGTTCACACCTCCATCATGCAGGTTCTTCTTCCTGAATCATACCCTACTTGGGTATCAATGACATATAACAACCATTTGGATCACATTCATGCCATCAAAACATAGGTTATTTTAGAAGGGATTATTACCAAAATCCCTTTTACCTCTCATGTCACATGGGAACAAAATATTTATACATGTTCTGGCTACCAGCATCTTCTCTGATATTACCTCTTCAGTGGTGCTTCTTGGGGACTTCTAAAATCCCTTTCACAGTTTTTTTATTTTATTTTATGAGCAACCTCCTTCCATTCGCTTTTGTCTGAGGTTGTTCATTATTGGCAGTTGTCCTTCCCTAACAATTTCAATCTTTTCTACACGTGACATACATCACCACCTTCACATTTTACATTAGTTGTCAAGTAAAATCAAATGCATGTACCATAGCATTTATTTCATTAAAACATTTTCATACATGCCTTAGCATATCTAAATGCACTCCATCACATTGTCCCCAATGTTTTCATGAGTGCAACCACAATCAAATTTCAGTTGCATCTCTCAACATTCGCAATCCAAAATATCTACATTCATCAACATATCAATTTATCATCCCAGAGAAATATAATAGACAACAAAAAAGGAGTTAAGGGATTCTCCCATCAGGAAACTTCCAACCTAGCTGAATAAATTTCAATGCCTCATTTCCTTCACACACTATAGCTTAACCAAGCTCATTCATTTAAACAAATTCAATATTGTATCTTTCAGTTACTAGTTGTACTTATTTTCACAGTTGTCCTTTTTAAGAACACAACTCTGTCTTATTATTCATAGTTTCATAGTGAGAGAAGTATTAATCACTTTCTCCTTATTTTATTTTACAATTTATCCCTCCTGGGATCTTCTGTTCTATCTCTTGAGAAGTGTTATTCATGTTCACCTTGACCTTCTTGGATAATTCAATATGCTACACCAACACATTTCTTGTTCACAATGAATCATGAACTTGTGCATTCTGCACATTTCCCAACTAGAGATCAGATTGGTCCTCATTCGTCTGCATGTCTTAGTACTCATGCATGATATTTTAGAATATAATCCATGATTCTTATATAAATAGGTTTTGCATCCCATTGTCCAATTATCAACAATCATTAAGGTTACAGCTATGTTATCCTAACAGATTTCTTTACACAGTTCCCCCACAGGAACCTGTTTGACATGAAACTCTCTTTTTTCATATCCAAATGGTCTTACATGACCTCAATTCTTGAGTTATCCTTAGCTTTGTCATCTCATATTATTACCTAATATTCCATGGGGAATTACCAACATGCATCTTTATTATGCATTTAGATTTTGCACTCACACATGCACATTTATTCCATCAATTTGCATTCATTGTACTTTAATCACATGCCTTAGCATGCGGTGTGGGTGTCCACCATAGGAAAACTTTACTGTTTCATTTCCTTATCTATTGAAAATTAATTGGTTCATGATTGTTCATGACCATTCCTATGCAGTCTTTAAAAGCATAATCATGTTTCATTTTATAATGGAAACAAAGCATCCATGCTCATTTACCTTTTCACCAATGTATACTAGCTTTTCTTGAGGAAAAAGGGAACACATCCCCCTCAAGCTATTATTTCATCAAGACAAATCAGACCCTTCCATCATGGGGTCAACCATGCATCCATGGTGTTATTTTAGATCTAGCAAGTACAAATATTGCCTCACATTTCACTTATTCTAACATTCATGTCATACCTTTAAGCATGTATATGTACCTTTACATATAGGTAGGTACATCACTTGCACCTTTTGACCTTATTCATTCCTATTATTGGGTCTTATTATCATTCTTCTTTAAATATAATTTACAAACATCCTCATGGCTAGTCTCACAAACCTATTCACTTCTTTCTTCATACTAGGAAATGTTATAATGCATTCCACTCATGCACTCAAGCATCCATTTACATCTATGGATGTTCATAATGGAAGGTCACTATTGCACCTTTTTCCATGTCATTCTTACAAATGGGAATTTCAAACTTCCATATCCTTCCTCCCATATATCTTACATCCATTCTTATGACAAGTCTCATAGGAATACTCAACATCATGTTGCCCTCTCTGTTGAGAGTTTACAGTCATTCACATGATATTCACATGGAAAGTCTCGTAGACATATTTGTAACTATGTTTCCCTTTTCATATGGAAACAACCATCAAGATAACACTCTTTCCTAAACTTCTATAAAGTATGGAATGAACAAAAAGTACAATATGGGAAATTTCAATAGTGCCCTAGGCAACATGGCAAGTTATCAAGCTTCTCTCCATGCCTCATACCATTCTTGGTCAACAAACCTTTTTATCAAGGGAATCATTTTTCCAGATTCCCTCTCACTACAACTTAGGCACACCAAGCCATATTCTTATGGCTACCATCCAACTCTGGATGTCAATATGACCTATTGGTCATCTAGAAATGCCCTAACACTTCCTTTACTCCATTCAGAATCAACAATTCATTAAACCTTCTACTTTATTCTCATAGGGTAATATGTAGTCAATATCATTAGAATTTTACCTAAGCTGCTATACCTAGATCATCATTAACCATATGATCCATGTCATCACCATATTTTACATCTAATAACAGACTATAATAATCCTATATGCACGTTATACGCATGCTCAATCTTTTCCATATGCATTCTGGCATATCCTTGTGCCCCAAGTATTTTACCCATGATTACAGTGAAGATGTATTCTGTTGTCTTCCATTTGTATTTTCATGCATAGACATATCCTTAGATTAATAGGTATACACATTCTCTTATTATAGTCGTGAGGATCATAAAATTGCTCATGTTTTCATGTCTCTTTACCTCTCTCGATAGATTAGCAACAATCCACAAGACTCCTTTTTAATTGCTTGACTGGGTTATTCTCCAACAACCATTTTCTTCATTCACTATAGATCAAATAAAAATGACCTTACAAATTTTCCATCAATCCTCTGATCATGAGGGATCATACACATATACAAGGTTTAATATTTTATTAAAGCATTAATTATTGCTGCTACAGATTCTATCAATCCATACCAATTTTCTTTAAGAACAAGGAATTTTCCATAAGGATCTTAACCCTTATATAATCAACCATATTTAATTAAAAGATACTTTGTCTGCCCTAGTAGATAGATATTATTATACTTATAGAAAACAACCCAACTTATGTCCCTTGTCTAGACCCAAGTAGCTTCGTAGCAGAATTTCTACCACCTCTGCCATTTTCATTCAGATTTTACCAATAATGCCTATCGACACATTCCTACTCGTGTAAGAGAAGTCATCAATTTGAAAAAGGGACAATATAATTTCCCTTGTTTTAATTCATCTAGGGTTTCCAAGGTGCAATTTCAATCTGTTGTCCTCCATCCTCAAGGGACTTGTGCAGATAAAGAACAATCCTTTAAAGGTAGAAACACCTTTCAACATGCTCCTCTAAATTTTGATATACCAGTCCTATGAATAATATTTGGCCCATCTAGGCCTAGTGTTGTAGCCTGCTTTGATACTACTTTGTAACAGACCCAACCCCTAAGTACCTATTTAAAGGATGGGGTATTAAATTTTCGCTTCTTTTATCAATCTTAAATCTTGTCTATCACAACTCCATCCTCTTTTGCTCGTCAAGAGCTTTCCAGCGATGGTAAATTCACTTAGGATTGATCTCTGGAACAAAATGTATGACCTTCCAAAGTTATTGGGTTTACATAGGAAACATCTCTCTTAATGCCACGTGGCATCCACATGACGTGTCATTGATTGTGTAAACTAATGTGGCGACATCCTGGTCTTGACGTGGCAATGGATTAGCCTGTCATGGTGGAACTTCAGTCCATGTAGGACTACAACCATCATCGTTCAAACCTTCTTCCGACACACTCACATGGGTTGTGGACTCGTAGACTCACGGTCTCATAATTATGTAGCTACCTTTCATCAGTCCACCCGAGAAGTCTCATTACTTAGCCATTCTTCTCTTTGTGGACTTGCGGACTCGTGGATGCATAATTCTATAAGCATCCTTTCATAGGTTCATCTGACAAGTCTCGACACTTATCCATTTTCATCTTAACAGACTTACAGACTCGTGGATGCATACTTCTATAAGCATCCTTTCATGGGTTCGTCCAAGAAGTCTCAACACTTAGCCATTTTCATCTTTGCAGACTCATGGATGCATAAATCTATAAGCATCCTTTCATAGGTCCATCTAAGAAGTATCGACACTTATCCATTTTCATCTTTGTGTACTCGTGGATGAATAAATATATAAACATCATTTCATAGGTCCATCCAAGAAGTATCGACAATTAACCATTTTCCCCCCTATGCAGACTCGCATACTAGCAGACTCGTGGATGTACAATTATGTACCTCTCCTCCATAAGTCCGTCTGAGAAGTATCAACACTTAGATTATTTTTTGAGTTAGTCGGGTTCACAAATTAACAGACTCACGGACTCTCAGACTCATCTTAGTCCCTTCCTTTTTATAACATTCCACACTTAGATTATTTTTTGAGTGGGTTGGGTTTGTTGGTTGTCTGAATCGCAGACTCATTCATCTCACCTTTCCAACCCTTAAACTCGACAGGGACCCACTCCCTATTACATCGACCAATTATAGGCCTCCATGCGGTTTCCTCATACATGTAGGCTTATGAAATTAGCATAATGTTAGCATGATTCCATCCCTCCTCTCATCAATGTCTAAGGGATTCCACGTCGATCAATGACCGATATCACATCTCATATGTATTCCAATCAACGATCGATATGTTTCAAAATTTTGTTTCGACGTCCAAGGCTAAAACGAAGGTCTAAGACATAGTTCACCCAAGGGCTTGCGCTATGGCCCACCGACAAAATACATGTTTCCATTCACAGGCTGACACCTATCAACTTCTGGATAGATTGGCATTAAGGGTCAGCATAGTAAATCATGATGTCATTACCTCTCCCTCAAATATCGCTTAAACATGTTGGCGCAGAATTGATCAGACCATGGTCCTTCTCAGGTTAACAATAAAAGGTACCGAGTAGTCTAGAGTGTTGTAGGAAAATCTTCCTACGGACAGGTAGATTGCCTCAAAGATCAAGACCCTACTCTAAGACAGAACGTGCTTAACGTGTTCACTGACTTCCTTTCAAATCTATACAAACTAACACATGAGAAGGAAGGAGAATAGCAGTACCTTTTTATCGATGTTTGTCCTTGCACGCTCCAAATCGAGCTCCAAACTCTTGCTCCTCACTGAGTCCTGCAGACAAACGAAGTATGACCACTTCCTACTCTATTGATGTTAGATTGAAAACAAATCTATCTATCAATGATAGGTTCATGTGAAATCAGACACAAACTAGAAAGAAATAGGCCAAGCATGTCATATTAATAAGAATAACGACAATAGTACTTACAATCGTAGATGCGAATGCGACAACTTCGTCAAGTCCCCTTCGTCTAACCCTTGCTGGAAAGATCCACAACCTGGATGATAGTAGCTTCACTGATCACTCTCCTTTGACTGACTGTGTATTTCCTATGAGATCATAGGTTTCATGCTAGCAATTCTTCCTCCTTTTTCACCACCATAGAGCCTTCTTATATAGGTTAAGAGGAGCTTAACCTCTTGAGTTATCTTTAGAACAAGTTGAGGAATTTTCTCCTTGGATTAGGGATCTTCTGATGGAACCAAGAATTTGAATGCAATTGCCTTCTAAACTTGAGAGATCCTCCCCTTATTCTCCTCAACGAGCCAACTACTGCCTCAGATTAGACAACACTCCCTCAAAAGGGGCATCAGAGTGCTATGGCTCTCCCTAGGAAGCTTGAGGGGAGTGCCAGTGCTCCAAGGGTGGATAGCGCTCCTTCTGAGGGGTAGATGAGCGTTATAACGCTCCCTGAGACCTTATAGGGGACCGCTAGTGCTCCTAAGGCTGATGTAGGGGAGTGCTTACCTTCAAAACCTTTGCTTAAGATCTCTTCTCAGGTGATAAAAGTTCCTTGACTCTAGTCAATCATTTTCCTCCTTCAAACCAAGTGTATGAGATGTCTTAGGTGCTTCTTTAGTGTCGTCATTATGGTAGTATGTTTGAATGACATTTGCAACACTTGTGAACAACTTGCGACACTTGTGAACAACTTGCGACACTTGTGAAAGTTGTAAGGAACATGCGACACTTATGACAGTTGAGAGGATCATGCGACACTTACGACACTTATCGAAGTGAGAAATATTGAGGTGTAATAGATTGCCCCCCAAAGTATGAAGTTAGAAAATGCAGACTGATAACTGAAATGCTTTGTAGATGCTCAAGCAAGGGTATAGACTCGGAGAACCTGACGGAAGCTGCACAAAAACATCCAACAAATATCATGACATATTTCAAAACCCAAGGCAGACATACCTATGCTTGGGTGATTAAGACTTGCAAGATATGGCCGCCATAAAATACACTGCGGATCCATAATTGTATTGATGAGAAGGTATAGCCACCGAAGATACAATGTGGATCTATACTTTGATGACTCAGACTGATCAAAGCCACGAAGAATACACAGTGGATCTACGAGATGACAAGACATAGCCACGACCAATACAAAGTGGATCTATGTAACAGTGTACGTGTTAATTGTCCAATAGAAATTTCTTCGCAACCTGGGTAAAGAATATATCAAAGTGATTAATCAACCCATGGTCTTCTTACCGATCCCAATGTGGTACGATTCTAACCATGTGAATAGATGTCCTGATGTCGAACATGGCATAAACCACTTGATTACTAGCCAATGGTGTGAACCGTTAACAAGTGCGAGGGAAATCACCATTAATGTCAATGATTCCCAAGGTACCTTAGTACATTCCAGCGAATGTGAATAGATGAGCTAAGGTCAAACACCTGTGGAATCATAAGATTAGAGTTCAATGATGTAAACCTACTGTCGAGTGTGAGGAGGCCTACCATTGAGGCATGCAGGTCCCAAAGTACTAATTGGTTTCTAAGCCTAATTCTTGGATGATATGTTGAAGTCGACGAGAATAGACTCGTTGAGGGAGGGCCTTGATGTATCCCCCATCAACAACATGGAATGGACATAGAGATATAATTGGTATATCAGACAGACATGGACTGACATAGGTTTTGAGGCAAGATATTTGGGATGGCTGACTCTCGAGGCAGATACTTCCCTTGAACACTGAGGCACAACAACAAAATATGACATGGACCAAAAATATGCATTGGATACTATGACTTGCGTCGGGTGACCCAAAGGAGTGAAAGGAACTCAAAGGATTGGCTCAGTGCAGAGGTTCAATGGATTATGATGTGCGCAAATGATAAAGTGTCATGTCCAAGGGTGAATCTAAGAATTGCTGGATAATGTTCTCAAGAGACTACCTGGCTTGCTCCTTTCAATTTTTCCCCCATCCAGATAGACGAGTACCTCTTTTTGATTTAATGAGCTCGAGGAGTATAACACATGCTCGATATAACTCACCTTCAGTAAGTTCCTCTTCCTTTGTTTAACGAACGAGAAGAAGTAAGGGATCGGTCCTATATGGGCCTGTCGATGTGTGCTTTAACGAGTCCAAAGACAGAAAACTCGAAGGTTTTTCGGGATTATAGAGTTTGGAAAAACACTTAAAAGAGAACTCTCTCAGTTCCTTTTTCGTACAGTAGTCTAACGAGACCAAAAAAGAGATAAACTATCGCTTGAAAGATGCCCTTTCTGACCTTTTAACGAGTGTGAAAGGAAGCAAGATCACTCGACAATCTTTTCATATTTAGAGAGTCTGAAAAGGGTTTAAAGGAGACTCCAGGGGGGTTCCTTTTTCGTGTGTTCGTGTATCCGTACGGGTCTGAAAAAGAGATAAAAGTTTACCCGATTGCATTCTCATGTATTTACGAGAACGAGAAAGAACAAAGACTAAGCTCGGTACTCTACCCCCAGCTTGAAAGCTAGTGACTTGACTCCAGAATGATCATCAAAGGTTGGAGACATGCCCCCCAAGCTTCAATTCATTCATTGACTTTGAGGTTGTCACCAATTTCTGTGCTAGATGGAGAAAAAGGATACAGGTGGATGAAATGAAGGTTCAAAAATGAGACCTAACGAAAGACTTGACTCGACATCTACGAGATTTGGGGAAAGACTCGACTTGAAGGGAGAGGTGATTGTTTCATTTTTTAACGAGCTTGGCACAGGAAAAGAACTATGCTCAAGGTTCCAGGTTCAATCCCCAGATTGTTGTTTCATTTTTTAACGAGCTTGCTACAGAGAAGAAAACTATGCTCAAGACCTCTGTTTCATTTTTTAACGAGCTTTCCACAGAGAAGAGAAACTATGCTCGTGGTTGCTTCTTGATCATGGCTTCCAAGAGGATAATGCTCTAGAAGGATACCATTTCAAGGGACAAAACTCGGTCATGGCTTCCAAGAGATCTTTACTAGATGGAAGATAATAACTCGAGGAGGAACACATGTCGAGGGTTGCGATAGGAGTAAGGATATCAGGCTCCAATAACCCTACCGAAGAGATCACCATGTCAACCACTGGATCCAAATCATCGGAAGTTGAGGTCATGGGTGACAATGCCACATAATTGACATGCGGTGGGGGAGATACTGTTTGCATATAAGAACCACTTAGGGAGGTAACCCATCCGAGGCCGATGAATGAAAGTTGATCAATAGTCATAATTCTTCCATCATGAGGGAAAGATATCACACGGAAAAGGGTGGATACAATAGCTTTCATAGCATAGATATAATCCTGCCCAAGGAGTAAATCGAAATCCAAGGGGTCTCGGACTACCATGACATCAATAAAGACAGTTTTCCCTCCCAAAGTTATAGGAAACTGAGGAAGGATCCCTAAAGGTTGACTAGTTCTTCTGTTAAAAGCTAACAGATTCTGTGTAACCGGTGCAATTTGTGGACAACCCAAAGCGTACCAAGCAACAAAAGATAAAATACTAACGGACACACCTTCATCTATCAGCGTTTGAGGAACGTCCTGACCACGAACCTGTACTGTAATCTGGAAAGGAACGTGAGAGGGAAGATGAGGTCTAGTTAGCATACCCCAATCAAAAAGGATGGCCTCATTACTTGGAGGGGGTTTTGCAGGAGAAGGGGGAATGCCCCCCGGCATGATAGAGTCTGTATTAACGAGAAAAACATGGGCAGTATCGGGTTTACTCTCTATAAGGAGAGTAGAATCGACCTATGATTGGATCGGATCAACCAATGGTGGACTTAGATAGACCACTTTGGCACTCTTCAGAGGAAGAGTGGGACTGACCAAGGAAGGGACCAGATCAGTCACTTTGAAATTCCTCGATGGAGGAATGGGATCGACCGATGGAAAAACTGGATCGACCACTTGAATTTCATTCCCCAAGGGAAGAATGGGGTCGATGGGTGGAAACAGATTGACCTCTTTGGTGTCACTCTCTAACGAGAGAGTGGGATCGACCGAGGATGAAAACAGATCGACCACTTTGATGTCACTCTTTTGATGAAGAGTGGGGCTGATCGATGAAGGAACTGGATCAGCTACTTGGGTTTGTGGTTCAATCGAGGAGGAAACTAGATTGACCACCTGATCAACCAGACTAACTGGGGATGGAACCGGATTGACCATTCCATCAACCAACGATGTGTCGGAGGAAAGCTTACGATAACCTTTTGGAAGTTGAAGTTTTTCCAAAAGAGAAGAAGCCTCGTCCATGTGAGGACGAAGGTGAGAGTAATGATTACCTTTACATAACATGCAAGGGAACTTGACAGTTTTCTTATTCTTACCAACCTGAACATCACTAGTTGATGGGGTATCATCGACATGACCAACAAAGGCCGATGACGTGGAGGACCACATTTCTAAGACCTTGGTAAGACCGGGGCAATCCCTCAGAAAGTGGTCACCCTTACAAAGGCTGCAAGGGAATTTGGGTTTTGGATTCTTCATTTTAATCTTGTTGACCTCATCAACACTCCCAGTACTATTAACAGTAACTGGTTTCTTAGAGCCAACATCTGATGTTGTTGGGGCCTTTGTCCTTTTTGGGTTCTTCTTCTTCTTCTCTTTCTGTTTCTTCTTCTTCTGATCAACCTGACTACTTGCTTTAGAGATTCTACTAGGCAAAGAAGGAGAAATGGAAGGAGACTTAATGGGCAAAGAAGGTGAAAAGTCGACATGAGGTTGATGTGTGGGTGGTATATTGACATCCAAAGTATTAGATGCAACTAAAACATTGGGAGGATTCGGGATCACCGGAGTGGGAAACAACCAAACTGGTAATCCAATAGTGAGTCCTGGAAGACTCAATGTGGCAACATATGGAGGACCAAAGTTTCCAAACGAAGGAAAATTATAAGGTTCCCCAGGAAAAGGGGTTCCTCCATTGGTACTCCCAGGATTCGATGCCATTAACACTAACTCGACCTAAGGTCCACTAAGTAAAAAAAACAACACACGCTATGAATCTAAGAAGCAATCAATCAAACAAACCTTCCTACAATGAAACCACTAGTTGGTGATGAAATCCAACATCGTGAGATCAAAATAGGAAGGGGCGGGGATAGAGCGGGTGGATCAGTTACATTGGCGAACTGCTTAACGGACTTACGCCTTGGTGCAAGCTTCCACATAGTAATTATGGATTTACCCTCCAAGGAGCCCGAGTGAGTTTGACCAACGTCTGTTCCAGGTATAGTGAGACTTCCCTTCACCGTCACCTTGTGTGAGACCCTAAATATTGTGGCTACTAAGGTCACCAACTCGTAGTCAGCCCCTGGGCAGGTATAGTCGACAGTCCAATTGAAACGTATGGGCAGGATAACAAGTCTGAAATCAACTTGAAAGGCTTCCACTCAACATTGTGGGTATACCTTCCAGTGATCCCCAATATACGATCCGACCACTACAAACAGTTGGGCCACGGAGGGATAATCTCCGTAACTCACCCGAATGCGACCTTGTGTGTAATCCCTGTGTGAGAGGGGGATCCCAGGCAGACTAATACGACAATTGGATTTAACTCTCCCTACCACAAGATACTAAGTTTTTTTGATAGATTTGGAAATTTATCCTTTCAACGTATTCCAAAGCCCTACACCTTAAACTAATGTAGGTTTGCTAACAAAGATGTAAAAAGTCTGATAAATTTTAGTTAAGCGTTGATTTTAATGGATGTTGTTTACTCAGAGGGTGTATGAAAGTGAAATTAATGGAATGATGACTCAATTACCAAAAATATGCGTGAAATATGATAAGAAATCGTTTCTTTTCAATGAATACCTATTTAAGGGAAAGAGGAAGAGTCGTTTTCACTATCAAACACTTGATAAGGAATGCCCTCAATCAATTTTGTTCTCAATCAAATCCAATATGATGCTACAACATTTCAGAAATGCAAATTAATATGCAAACTAATCACTAAGATGTACTTTTTTTCATTTTCATGAGAATGATAATCAATTCAATGAAAAATTTCTCTTGCCAACTACCCTTTCAGATCAAGGAGCTTCAGACAAGAATATGCAGATTTCACACAAACAACACACCCTTTTGCAATCAAACAAGAGAAAGAAAACCAAAAGTGCAAAAGGAAGGAGAAAGAAATTGAATCAGATGACCTCAAAGAACCAAATGAGAAGAGTTACAGACTTCAAATGTCCTTCACTGGAGTTCCCGCTCAGTCGGATAGGAAAGAGGAAAGCAAGGGATTGATTTCAAGCTTTCAACAACAAAAACTCAAAAAAAATGAAGAAGGGCATAAAATTTGAACAATAAGGTGTTTACTTCTCATGAGGAGGGATGTAAAAAGTCAAAGGAAGAAGCATTGAATCACAAAGCAGCTCAGCAAGTAAGAAACAGGGTTTGTAACCTCAAAAATTCAATTTTTTGAAGGGATTTTGTGAAAACAAGAGTTGGCGCTCTGGTGTAAGGGCCAGCAGAGTGTTATAAAGCTCTGTCTAGCAGCTTAAGGTAGTGCTGGCACTCTGCTAACAAGGAAAGGGAGCGTTGGAGTCCTAAAGCTTAGAAAAAGTCCAAAAAAACCCAAAATTTCAATGGAATTTTGACAATCAGGCTGAGTGTGATGGAGTGAAGAGTCAATCAACAAATGCAATCAGATAAATGGGGTGAACAATGTCTGAAAACAATTAGGTAAGACAAGTTCTATGAGGAAAGACAAAACTAAGAAAGTTCTGATTCAATTCCCCATTAGAGTCACCAGTTTCTGTTGTAGGAAAATCTCCCTGCGGATAGGTAGATTGACTCAAAGAGCTAGACCCTACTCTAAGACAGAAAGTGCTTAACATAGTCACTGACTTCCTTTCAAATCTATACAAAATAACACATGAGAAGGAAGGAGAATAGCAGTACCTTTTTATCGATGTTTGTCCCTGCACGCTCCAAATCGAGCTCCAAACTCTCGCTCCTCGCTGAGTCCTGCAGACACACGAAGTACGACCACTTCCTACTCTATTGATGTTAGCTTGAAAACAGATCTATCTATCAATGATAAGTTCATGTGAAATCAGACACAAACTAGAAAGAAACAGGCCAAGTGTGTCATATTAATGAGAATAACGACAACAATACTTACAATCGTAGATGAATATGCGACAGCTTCGTCAAGTCCCCTTCGTCTAACCCTTGCTGGAAAGATCCACAACCTGGATGATAGCAGCTTCACTGATCACTCTCCTTTGACTGACTGTGTATTTCCTATGAGATCATAGGTTTCATGCTAGCAATTCTTCCTCCTTTTTCACCACCATAGAGCCTGCTTATATAGGTTAAGAGGAGCTTAACCTCTTGAGTTATCTTTAGAACAAGTTGAGGAATTCCCTCCTTGGATCAGGGATATTCTGATGGAACCAAGAATTCGAATGCAACTTCCTTCTAAAATTGAGAGATCCTCCCCTTATTCTCCTCAACGGGCCAACTACTGCCTCAGATTAGATAGCGCTCCCTCAAAAGGGGCATCAGAGCGCTATAGCGCTCCCTAGGAAGCTTGAGGGGAGCGCCAGTGCTCCAAGGGTGGATAGCGCTCCTTCTGAGGGGAAGATGAGTGTTATAACGCTCCCTGAGACCTTATATAGGAGTGCCAGCGCTCCTAACGCTGATGTAGGGGAGCACTTACCTTCAAAACCTTTGCTTAAGAGCTCTTCTCAGGTGATCAAAGTTCCTTGACTCCAGTCAATCATTTTCCTCCTTCAAACCAAGTGTATCAGATGTCTTAGGTGCTTCTTTAGTGTCGTCATTATGGAAGTATGTTTTAATGACATTTGCGACACTTGTGAACAACTTGCGACACTTGCGAAAGTTGTAAGGAACATGCGACACTTACGACAGTTGAGAGGATCATGCAACACTTACGACACTTATCGAAGTGAGCAATATATAGGTGTAACATAGAGCACTAGCATTTTCATCTCCTCTGAAGAGAATAAGTCTCACCTAAAGCGCAACCAAGATAGAAATATAGGGAAGGGAAAGGAGAATACTTAGGTGGGTTCCCAGAACCTTTAATATTCACCATGATCTTGCACAAGATAGACTAACTACAGAACATATCTGAACTCATTCATACTGGAACTAAAGATACTCAGGTTGCAAAAGAATTTGTACACGGAGACATCATATTGATCTTATCAAGCATAAATAAGTACTATAAAGAGACAATTCATAAGCATAAACACAAAATGACACAGTAATTTAAAAAATTTAGGTCCTTCTTCATCTATTATCATCAGAGCTTCTCAGATTCTTGTGTGCACGTCCTCTAAATTTTGGTTGTGCCTTGTTATAATTCCCATCCATTCGTTGAATTCTCAGAATATCTTTGTGTTCTCAGTTGTGCGCTTGTGTAGTGTTGCTCAAGAATTGTTACCTTCCAACACTATTTTCTCCATCTGTTCATGTAACTTATGAGGTTGTTGTTCTACTTCCTGCTGGATTTTCCACAACCATGCTTCCATATGCTCTGCGCAAATGGCCAACTATGACAATGCTCGCTAGAGTAGATCGATTTGATGCTCAGGTTCTCCTGCAACACTTGATTCTGGTAGTTGGGGTGCTACTTTCCTTATTTCCGGCCAAGCTTTAGCAAGCCTCGCTTAGACTCGTTCTAGTTTATGCTCTGCTTGGATCTTAGCGTATTCTTCCTATGTTCTGCGTGCTTGAGCAAGGAGTGATTCCTCCCTTGTGAAATCTGTAGTACTTTCATCCTGTTGGAGCCTCTTCTCCAGTTGATTAGTTGAGGCTCTGATCATTTCGACAAGATACACTACTGTCCACTATGCAAGGTCAACGGAGGAAGGGGTGGCTTCCCTAGGTACCTGGACCTGCAGTGGAAGTCTACTGGCCATTGAATTCTATGAGGGAGTCTCCACCACCTCCTCTCTTGTATATGGTCCTGCGACAACCCTCAACCTCAAAGATGATGGTAGGAACATTAAAACGTCTACTCTGGATAGGCAGAGTTGTAGCAACTCTGTGCACTACTGAGGGTTTTGGAGGAATAGCTCCATTTGTTCCTATACTAATGTTGCACTTTGTCCTAAGGTCGTCTCAGGCTCCTTCTGAAACTCAGGTACCTCTGCTTCTTTGTGGGCCTCAGCTTCTAGGGTTGTGCTTCCAATAGCACCCTCAACCTTGGTCATTGAGGAAGTGCATTGAGGACTTATGCCTTGCAGCTTCGGTCCTGCTTGCATATCCGTTGAAGACAGAGTGTTCTGGATTGGCACAAAGGGTATGATCTGTTGGTCCTGGGCTTCATGGCTTGGGCCAGTAAGTTGTAGTCTCTGTTTGGGTACTTCTGGGTTTGGACTAGGGAGTTTTGGTCTTTGCTCTGGTATCTCTGGGGGATCGAGCTACATGGGTTTTGGATCACTGGTTTGGGATGGAATGTTGGTTTCTGGAGGTGGTGATTGAGGTTGTGGTGGTGATGGTGGTGGATGGAGTGGTGTCAGGCTCAGGGTCATCCTGGATGTTTATAATGTGGGCTACTCGAGCCGCTGAGCGAGTGCAAGGAATGTTGGATGAAATGGGCTGGGGGTTCAAAACCTTGCTCAGGGAGATCCCCGTCTTGGGATTCTTGGTCATTGGTTCTGTAATAAATGTGGCATTAAGGATTTCATTGAAATCCTTACCTGTCAACATAGCTTTCTCTGGCAGTTGCGAGAACATAGTGTAATGATCCCAAGCCATTATGCAAGGATCATCACTGTTTTGGTGTCTTTTTAAAACTTTTTCTGAGTGAGGTATTTCGTCAAACACTTTGTTGATCTACCTTTTAGA
>ML847040.1:52620-66494 GCA_009831015.1 Picea engelmannii
TTTGGCTCACCTTGTCCCTCCAAAGTGACTTTCATTTTATTAATATTTAATTAATTAATTAAATCACTTTAATTAATTAATTAACCTTTTTACCTTTGAAAAGCTCCTTATCTCTCCTTGCGGCTTCCCCGGCCACTGAAAGTCACTTCTAGCCATCCCATCTTGTAGTGTTGCTCCTCCTGATTCCAATGAGCTATTACACTTAGAGGTTTCTCCAAGTAATGTGCCCAAAATGACCTCTTCAGTGAATTCCATTGACTTATAGCTCAAAATTGTCAAAATCATGTAAATCGTCGGAATGCAACGAAACCAAAGCCAACCTATGTGGAATGGATCATAATGATGGAATATGATCATCGATGCAAGATGGAACCCACAATGCCTCTCAAATACCCTTGTACTCACTATAGCATCCATCTGGCTATTCTGGTCATCATAAATCTCTGCCCTGTGATGATGTCCCAAAGTGGGGACATTACACATAGGCAGTGTTGTCTTTTTGTGCTCCAGTGGCTGTGTCTCTTCCTCCTCGTCGGGGTCTGTCTGTACTAGGGCTTCCTTCTTCTGTACCTCCAGGCCTAAGATCGATCCTACCCCTTCTTCCTGACCCCTCTTCTTCAGTATCTCTGCAGGCAGAACGAAATGCATCCCTGAATTGCATGGGTTGCGTTTGAATCCAGGCCACGACATAACCTCCTTGTTGAAGGCCTCCTTATCCAAGTAGAATGGAAGCATGCGCGAGTGAAATTCCTCGATGTTGGCATACCTTGGCCACACAAATGTATGGTGGTGTTTCATGCTGAATGTTATGTTTCATGTGTTGCATTTGAGAAATTCTAGTGGAATGTGCAACCTCTATGTTTCATCGAGAAACCTATTGTACCACTTGGAGAAAGTCGTTTTGTTGAAGGCGGTGTTCTCCGAGTCTGACCTTGAGTGCCAAGGCTCGAACATTTTTTCCAATGGTCTTCCTATGGGTGGCATCCAATTTAGCATTTTGAATGCAAGCAACATGTAGTTGTAGGTGAAAGTACCACCTTTCTCCTGTGCTTCCTCGCAAGCCACGAGGAGTTCCTCCAGTAAGTAGTTGCACCAGTTGAAGACAACGCCATTGGCACAAAAAAATGCCATTGATAGAGAATCCAGTGTGCACTCTCCTTTGTAGTAAGAGCTCATGACCTTGCTATAAGTTATATAGCAATCGGTCCTGACCGTCTCGGGTAGTATGGGGTTGATCTTGGCCGTGCACCCCCCCTTCTGTGTATGAAACCACTCATATATACTAGGCTCCCCCTTCTTCTTGCCATGCTTATTGGGACCCTAGAAACCTTTGGACACCTCCTCACCTTCGATGGACAATCCAATAAGCTGGTGGATGTCCTCTATGTGAATTGGATATCTCCTATCCAACCACAGGATTTTGTCGTGTACCCTATTGATCAGAAACTTGGTACACCTTGCAATTTCTCCAGAGGTGTCGAAAACTGGAAATTCCTTGAGGTTTAGGATGGTATATTTGAATAGATTGATGAACTTGGGATTTGGCACAAACTGTATGCCTCCCAACTCATTTGGAGCGACACACAAGAAGACATCAATGTTCATCCGAGGAAACAACACCTGGTCTGTCAGGTCAAGGTTGAGGAGATTGACTTGCTCGACCTTCCCTTTGAGATCGCCCACGATCTCAACCCGGGGGTCATAGGGCTCATCTAGTACTTCATCCTTTGAAAGGGAACCTCTACTCCCTATATATCTCGACATGGTGAGTCTGAACTATCAATAAATTCGGCAGGAAAAACAGGGATTGGGGATCATGACTAAGGGTCAAGGGATTACACAAGCTTCCTCACGCTTCAGAATTCGCAAATCTCTAAGTTCTCTCTGGGAAACAATGCGTCCTATACCAAACTCATAGAACCTTACACCCAAGCTTAGTTGGAAAGTTCTGTAATAAATGTTATTCATCATTAACCCTATATACGCAACTTGGATCTTAGTTGTTCGACAAGACTGGTTAAAGGGGTAAATCTATGGGGTGATATCGACATTTACTGGGCAAGTTGGTCAGGGACATGGCCGATTTCATACCTTAACATTTAATGAATGAGAATACTGGTGTGAATACCGATGGAATCTTTGTGTATCATAACTTTATGGTTTAACATAATTCAAACAAGGTAGTATAGCAATAATAAAGGATGTGACTAGACTAGGTTCGTGTGGCACATGGACTAGGATTGCATCTGGATTCGCTCTCCCTCTGACCACAAAGGGGTCCCCATCATATTTAATGATTTTCATTAATATCTTCATGGCTCTTATGATCCTATTTTGTTGAGTAAGGAGTTCTGCATCAAACAACACTTAGACAGAAAAAATGAACTACATGTCGTGGCGCAACAATGTACTCTTTGACTTTATTAACTAAATTCACATAAATTGAAAAGAAACTCAAATATAACTACTATACATGCTCCTTTGGACTAGATAAACAGTCCTTTAGCTCAGTTCTGAGACATATAGGGTTTCAACAGAGCGTCATTCACCCATCCTGGCTGCAGCATACCATCCAGTTGCGCGAGTCTGACTGCTCCCGAAGGTTGGATCTCCGCAACTATAAATGGTCCCAACCAATGCATGCGCAACTTGCCTGGGTGTTTATGGTATTGACTGTCATAAAGTAGGACCTTGTCTCCCTGTGCAAATACTTTGGTCTTAATGTTCTTCTCATGCCAAGATTTATGCCTTGCTTTCTCAACTGATTGATGGAAGTCTGCTAAAAACCTGGTCTCTTCAAGTTCTTGTAATTCCATGAGCCTCTGCGCAACTAATTCATCCTCCGACATGTGAGTAATATGTGCAATGTACAAACTCAGAGTAATGAATTCTATAGGTACCACAACCTCTTTCCCATAAACTAGCTGAAATGGAGTGTACTTATGGAGTTTCTTTTTGGTTGTCTTGTAAGCCCATAAAACTATTGGGACTTTGTCATCCCAATCCTCCTTGTTTATGCAACAAACCTTCGTTAATCCTCTCTCCAGAATCTTGTTAAATGCTTCCACTATTCCATTGGCTTGCGGATGGTAGGGGATAATATTATGATGTTGGATCAAGAACTATGTTGTAATATTTTCTATTTTACTACTGATAAAATGACCTCCCTGATCACTGGTCAGACTCTTAGGACATCCAAACCGAGTGATAATATTTTCAAAAATGAACCTAGCAGTAGTATCGGTCAAAAAATACTGAACAATTGTTGTCTCCACCCAACGTGTAAGGTAATCAATTGCGGTAATAATATGCCTAGACTTTGAATGCCTAGCGGTGGGGTTGATCGGCCCAATGAAGTCAACCGCCCATTTCTCAAATTCTTGTAGAGATCGAACTGGATGAAGAGGCAATTCATCTCGTCACAATGGCTTACCCACTCTTTTACAAACGTCACAAGATCTAGCATACGCCTTTGCATCTTTGAAGAGAGTGGCCCACCATAGTCCAGCTTGGAGGACTTTCTGCGCAGTGGCCTTTCCTCCAACATGACCACCTGCAACTCCATTGTGGCACTCCCACAATATGTGTTGTCTTTCATTATCTAAGACACATCTCATGAGGATACTATCTAGTCCCAACTTATACAATTTCCTTGCAATCAATTGATAGTCCGCTTCTCTAACCACCATATGACATTTCTGAGCCGCGGAGTACTTTTCTAGGAAGGACCCTGTACTTAAGAAGAATGCTATGTCTTCCAGGTATTCTGGTATGGCCTCAACCCAGAACAAGTCTACATCTGGGAGTTGATCATTGACTGCTCTACCACTTTCTCCTGAATCTAATCTAGACAGGTGATCAGGCCCTACGTTGCATCTTCTAGGATTAATGATCACTTAAAAATAAAATTCATGAAACAGTAGCAACCACTGCCAAATTCTTCCTTCCAGAATAGGTTTGTTAACTAGATATTTTAATACAGAATGATAAGTAAAGAATTTAAAATGAGAGCCTAACAGATAATGTCTAAACTTCTGCAGAGCGTAAATCATAGCTAAACCCTCCCTTTATGTGGTTGTATAGTTGCGCTCAGCTTGCGAAAACTTCCTGCTCGCAAAGTAGATAGGATGATCCATGGATCCATCTCTCGGTTGCACTAAGATGGCTCCCAAGGCAATACCTGATGCGTTTATGTGCACATGAAATTCATTTTCCCATTTTGGAAATATCAGAATAGGTGTTGTGATGAGATTTTCCTTTAAGATATCAAACGCTTTATCACACTCTAGGGTCCACTGGAACACTTCAGACTTCTTTAGTAGGTTTTCCAGAGGTGCAGTGATGTTTGCATATCTTCTGATAAACCTACGATAGTACCCTGTGTGCCCCAACATGGAGCGCAACTTATTAGCACTTGTAGGTGGCGACATGTTCACAATAACCGCAAATTTGGCTGGGTCTACCAGTACTCCTTCTCGGCATACTATGTGGCCTAACAAATTTCCATGTGTCACACGGAAGATACACTTTCTGAGGTTCAAATATATCTGCAATTCTCTACATCTATCAAACATTATATGTAGTAGCACTACATGTTCCTTGAGTAGACTATATACCATCCAATCATCCATATAAACTTCTATAAACTTGTGAATAAATTCTCAGAAAGCTATTATTACAATCTGGGGAAAAATTGCAGGGGAATTCTTTAAGCCGAATGGCATCACATTGTATGCAAATGACCCCCATTCTATTATGAATGTGGTCTTCTTTTTGTCTTCTTCTACAATCCTTACTTGGTGATACCCTGAAAATCCATATGTGAATGAGTAAGAGTCTTTCCCCACAACTTGTTCTAGCACCTCATCAGTAAAAGGTGTTGGGAAAGGGTCATGAACGCAGGCATAGTTAAGGATTTTGTAGTCTACACACACCCTAATGTCCTCTGTGCCTTTATTGGTCTGCATGACTATTGGGCTAACGCATTCTGCTTCTTCCACTGCAAAAATAAGTCTAGCTTCCAGCATATTTTCTATTTCCCTCTTAACCTTCTCTTTTAGTCCGGGGTTAAGGCAATATGGTCTATGCCTTACAGGATTTGATACTGGTTTTATTTCAATTTTCATCTCTCCCATAGCTCATTTAATCCCTTTTAGATTTGAAAATGTCTTAGGGAACAAGTCCTCATACTCTCGCAACAGGCTATGTATTTCTTGGCTAGTTTTCTCATCCCAATAATCTCCCACCATAACTATATTAGGTTGCTTTGTGGTCCCTATATTGACTTTGTGAAACTTCAATGGATAATTATAAGAACCACAAGTCTGACTGGGTATGATTTTCTGGATTTCTCTGCTTCCTTCTGTTTCCTTAATGGCTAATTTTCTCAATTCTTCTAAATCATCCGGGATTTCCAAATCCTTCTCAATCTTATAGCATTCTATAGGTCTCTTGTCCAAGTTTAGGTGAAGGTTAGATTGAATTTCTTGGCTATGCTTTGCACATACCAATAGGTCTGATTTTCGCTTACCAGTATCTGTAAAAAGGAATTATTTAATTCTTTGCGAGACTACTTTAAGCTCATGATACTTACCTGTAAACAAGAAGTCCTTGCAAAATTGATCTGCCAACGTTTGCCAGTCACTGGTCTATCTTATGGTTTCTTCATGCATGTACCAAGATTTCATAATTGGACCTAGTGAATGGGGAAATACTTGAACCCAAAAGCGAGATGGTATTTCCGCAACTTGCCATTGTCTCACACATTGTTCAATATGTGCTTTAGGATCATACTATCCACTGAACTATTGCGCAAATTGGAAATCCGTCCACATCTCCAGATTCTCCTTATATTGAAATCTATATCAGATAGCTTGCTTCACATACTCCAAGTTACCGACTAAGGATTTGTGATTAGTCCACCATCTGGCAATGGTGTCCTAGAGGGATAAATCCAACACTGAGATCCTTTGATCCTCCGCTATATTTTCTTCCATACTGACCATAAAATTGTCAAGTCCCGAGGTACCATCATATATCGGGTGGTCTCTGACCTCAGTTCCAACCCATATAGTTTCTTTGACAGTTGTGCATCTTCTTGAAAGTCTTTCATATGAACCTTGTTGTCAACTATCAAATGCCAGTTCTAAATCTTTGTCCGCTGATTGTATGCTTCTCCAACTTACTGATCCATCAACAATAGGATTTATGTATTCTTCTCTCATTCCTGTTGTTACAGTGTACAACCAGTCCAAGTCTTTTCCCTCCATATTGTTTTTCGTCGGCTCCGTGTATTGAGGGTCTACATACAAATTCAAGGGTTGAAATACTTTTATTCTCTCTACCTCAAATGTCATAGTGTCTTTCTTTAGGTCAATCACTGCATAGTTGTCATAAGCCCAATCAATACCAAGTAGTTCAGGATAAGGGTCCTTATCCCCCATGATTTCGATCACCTCAAAATCAACTATAGTTTTTACTCCTACAACATCTATTTCCACATTCTCCAGTCTTCCTGTTGGGAAAATACAATATTGATTGGTCATTCTTAGCTGGATTGGGGAATATGTCAACTGGGGTTTTCCTAAAGCTTCCTAAGTCTTTTTAGGAAGTATATTAACATCATATCTGAGATCTAACATGACATCCTCAATCTCAAATTCATCTAGCTGGGATGCTAATCTAAACTCTTTTCCAATGCATACTTTCCTTCTTTGCACTCTCTAAGTATTCTTCTCAGGAAGAGTAGTCCTTATTCTTGTTTCTAGAGATTCTTCATTCCCTAGAAATAGGTACAGTGCATTGCGCAAATTTTATGTCAATTGGTCATTCCCAAGAATATCAGAAAATAACTGAAACTAAAGGTCAACTACATTTTGTGGCTGCTCAGGTTGTCTCATCGAGACTACAGGGTTTCTTGGTGCAGGGGGTGAAGCAGGGAAATGCATAATCTTAGGGTAAACAATAGGCTAAGGGGGTTTCTCTTGCATCTAAGGGCCATGGATATTCTGAAATACTTCTATGGCATTTTTAAATGGTATCTTTTGTTTTAGAGGATCATACCCGTCCTCCTTAGGCACTGCTTTCTGGATTTGAGGTAAATTGTTAGCATCTGCGCCAGTCTTTGCCCCTCCTCGAGTAACAATATTAAGGTTGGGCAGTTGTCCTCTAATAAATCTCTTTATCTCTAAACTGATGAGGTTAGTTCCTCATTAACATACCCAATCTTCCCATTTTGCAATTAGTTCTGGGAAGTCTTCAGTTGCGTGCCCATTAGTTCTACAGTGTGAGCACCATGGCCACCTCGAATGAGGGAAATCTATAGCCATGTGTCCTTGATCATCACAATTGTAGCATCTACTTGGTCCTCTTCCCCTGGTTCTTCCTCCTCTGAAGTCTCCTCTAGCTCCACCTCCACAACCTCTTCCCAGTCCTTGAGGGGTTTCATTCACCCTGAATGATGTTCAATCCAGCCTGTATGCAAGTGCATCCAACGCTCTACACTGATTCATAGCATGTGTGGTAGATGCCCAAAACTCACAATGAACTATATTTGGCACTGTTGAATACTTTTGAATAATGGGGCATTGTATTGGCCCATGCCCATGGATTCGACAAATCTCACAATACTCAACTGATGGTGCTGCTTGATTACCTGGAAAAGCATGATATGGGGTTGGGGTATAAAATGGTAAATCTGCTGACACCTGCGCAACTCCTCCCATGGGTCCTGTTGAGGGTCCCATCAGATTCTGAGGAGGTCCCATTCCCCTCATTCGTGGACATTCGGTTACCATATGTCCTTTTGTGCAACATCAGGTACACCAGAATTGCGGTTGTCCTGGTCTGGGTATCGTCAATTCTTGAATCTTTTCTATAAGTGTTGATATTTTCCCTTGTAGTTGCACCAAATTTGCATTTGTTAGGGGTCTGGTCACTCTCGATCTCCCCGGATATCTTGCCATGGCTTCAATCTTCATTGATTGTTCCAAGGCATCTGTCAAAGTGGCTATCCGCTTTTGCGTTAACGAAATTTATGTCAGAGGTAGAAATCCTTGGATATATCATTCTATTTGATGTTCCTCATGAATTGGATGTCCTAACCCTCCTATAGCATCTTTAAACTTCTAGTTGTATTCCCAGGATGATTCACCTTCCCTTTGTTGAATTTTGCGCAACTCAGACAGAACTTGTTGTTCTGACTGAGGTAGCTTGAACTTCGCTATGAACTTTTTCTGTACCTGGTCAAGTGTGAACGCTTGACCTTGCACTCTTGGTAATCCTGGATCAATGGCTTTCATGTACCATTTGATAGCACGACCTCTCAAAGTAGTCTAGAACTCAACCAATTTATTTGCATTCGGAGTCCCTCTAGACCTCCAGATTGCTTCACACAAGAATCAATGATGCTCAACATCTTTGTCTCCCTTACCCCAAAAATATGGGTATCGAGCAATCAAGCCTCCTGCATTACCAACCATTGCTGATCTTACTTCTCCTACCAAAATAAAACCTAATGGTCTTGGTTGCGATCTACCAGGGGATCCCAATATCCTCCCAGTATTCGCACCTCTTGGTTGTGACTGACTGACTGACTGTAATGGAACAATAATAACATAAGAAGGTAGTATAGAATTTACCATTTGTATAGAAGACACTTGGGGTATGGGTGATTTGGGGCTGGCGCCACTGGCTTTGGGGCAGGTTTCTTTGATCTGGTGGGTCTCATTCTCATCCTCTGGAGCGATCTCTTCAGCTAGATTCCCGATCTTTCCTGGTATCGGGGCTGAATCTTCCCTTTCTACTTCAATATCCATGTTGGCTTCCTTCTCCCTTCCTTCTACAAATTCTCCTACCTGTCCACCCTCCTGGAGACTTCTTTCTTTATGCGCTTCTCTCTCACTTAATCTTTCACTGGTCAATCTTTCCTGTATTCTCATCTTTCACAACTGTTCCATCTGTTCTTCCTCTAATTTTCCTGGTCTGACTTCTTTCCGCAACTTCATGGATTGTTTTACTACTTTCTTTATCTTACCGTGCCACCACTTCTCAACTATGATGGATCTTTTCAAGGCTCGCTCATCTCTTTAATCCATTTCTTGCTACTCCCCCATTTGTCAAATAACCCTCTCCCCTCTCTCAGGCCATGACTCCACCCCAAACTCACCCCACCCCAAGCGAGGGTTTTTACGATGCCATCTCAGTCGGAGACATAGTCAACATCCCCTCTTCCATAAAAAAAACTTTAATCCACAAGGGGATTTCTCTCAACAGTCTTCCCCTTGCATCTTTCTTCAAATTGGCTTCTGTCCATGAAAGAGATTGGTGATTCTCAACTGAAAACTTGATAATATATCCTTCTAATGTTGTATTGACCCAAAAATCGATTGCTCACGTTACTGCACTATCCAGCCGATGAAGTGTTGCAATCTTTTATGTATCCCAAGCGCAGGTCTTCTTGACTTGTTCTTGGAATTCCAGAGCTTCTTGGAGCCTATCTATCCAGTGGAAAAGTTCTTCCAGGAACTTTACCCAAAATATCTCGTACTGGTCGCTCGATCTTTCTAAGTAAAAGACTACCTCCCATGTATCTTTTACATATTTTCCTCTCAGCTCCACTTCTTTCCATATGAAGGCGTCACAATTTCTCTCCCACCAGTGGTGAATATCAGATCTGTGAATCTGAAGCATTCTCCCTACAGGTTCCCTTTTAACGTAGGTCCCGGCAATGGAACCATTTTGTTGGCATGGAATTGATTAGACTGGGGTCCTTCTCAGGTTACCAACAAAAGGTACCGAGTAGTCTAGAGCGCTGGAATTTTCATCTCCTCTGAAGAGAAGAAGTCTCACCCGAAGCGCAACCAAGACATAAAGATAGTGAAGGGAAAGGAGAATAATTAGTTGGGTTCCCAGAACCTTTAAGATTCACCATGATCTTGCACAAGATAGACTAACTACATAATAGATCTGAACTCATTCATACTAGAACTAAAGATAATTAGGTTGCGAAAGCATTTGTACACAAAGACATCATATTGATCTTATCAAGCATAAAGAAGTATTGTAAAGAGACAATTCATAAGAATAAACACAAAATGACACAGTAATTTCAAAATTTTAGGTCCTTCTTCATCTATTATCATCAGAGCTTCTCGGATACAATCTCAGAGATACAAATTAGTACTTTGTTACAAAATTATGACTTCAGACTCATGTCACAGAGCTCTATCTACCCTTGTTCCCAGAACTGTATACAAGTTACATTTACATAACCTTTCCTCAACTAAAACCCAACTATCAACTAATCAACAACAACCCTTTTACAATAATATTCATCTCATATATAGGTTGAGTGGAATCTTTTGGCTTTGGGCTCACATGCTTTCTTGTTCTATTGTAACTGTTTTTGCCTCGTTGGTGTTGTGATGTCCCTTTCCGCAACCAATTTATATTTCTTTACTTGCTCCATTGTCTAACTCTTTATGTAGCTTGTGCAACTCGTGTTTGACCAAATCTGGGACTGTAGTCCTTCTTGTGCAGCTTCAAACCCAAAAACGAAGGGCCCAACAAAACAAGATTACGATGATCTATGATAGAGGTTAATTCTGGTTTAATCCCTAATTAACGGTCAAGATTAACTCAGGTACATTCTCTACAGTCATGGTAACCTTCTATGATAAAGGGTCTAGATCTATTTACTCCACAGATCCAAGGGTTGTGATTCCTTCTAGCTCAAAACATGGTTTTTCATCCGATTCAAGACTTAGACAACTTAAGGATTTTTCTTTGGGTTCTTTCCCTTACATTCAACTATTAACTTATGATCCTAGTTTCCATTCACAAATTTCCCATCATGATGATGGATGTGTGTGTGTGTGTGTGTGTGTGTGTGTGTGTGTGTGTGTGTGTGTGTGTGTGTGTGTGTGTGTGTGTATTGACCACGCGGGAATCATAAAATTAATTTCATTATTTTTATCTTAGAACATTACAGAACATTTGTATTTAGTTGTGCAGGGCATGCACCGTTCTTTCCATCCTAACATCACTTAAACACAAGAGTTTGCAAATGCAATAAGCATCATCACTATAAATCAAGTATGTATATGTATAGCTCAAGTACAAGCATTCAATCATGCATTTTAATTCAATTATATAGAATCTATGAAATACTTGTCTATTACAATTGATAGCCAACCAACTGACTGTGGTTATTTTCCTTTCCATCCAACCGTAGGCTCATATACATTCACTCTTAGCATTCTGGCCACCCTCGTGCTAAGCCATGATACCACTAGGAAATCTCTCTCATGTTCTTAGCAATATTTGAAGGTCACTCTCCTTCACTCTACTCTTGGTAGAAATTTTCCCTTACATTCACCTAGCCTAGGCATCTTTGAAGTTTATCACATGCCTTCCCAGCATCAATCTTGTGGACCCCTTGGATCAGGTCAGGTTTCATGTCTTCCATGCTCCAGATCAGAACCCTTCTATGTGTTCTTTGATCCTTCTATTGCACGCACCCATGCATTCTTTTCAGCAACTATATTCCTCAGAGGCCCAAACTCTCCTCCAGTTCTCCATATGTAAATATCTAGGTTTCACGCCCCTTCCCCAAAGGCTCTCGAACTGCTCTTTTTTTCCCTTTGTTTCCCGAAACTCGTGGGTCAATCTAGCTGCAGAAAATGGTACTATGTTGTACCTCTGGATGGCAATTTTTTTTGTCCTAGCTAGATTTCCCATACTCGCATTCACGGGGGTGGTTGGTTGTTCAACTACCAACCCCTTCTCATTAAATTACTTGTCTTGATATCTGGGTTAAGGGAAAACAATCTAAATGTTTCAAATTAATATTTCCGCAAGGTGGCTTGGGGTCCTTTAATTTAATAGAACCTCCCCTCGTTCCTCTAGTGATATCATGGCTAGTACTTTAAGCCTTCACCCATCAGTCAACTATCGACATTTACAATTAAAAAATAATATATTTACAACATTTGCAAGCCATTGCATGGCAATCATAAATTATAATTAATTACATGTTGGGGAAAACAAGGGTGTTACAATGTGAATATTAAAAATGAATTATGATCAAAACCATTAAATTCAATCTTTAAATTATTGAACATATCAACATTATACTAAAGTCTACTTGTGATATAATACTTATACTGAGGCAATTTCCTAAGCATGATACATTTGATCTCAACAAGATATTGAGTGGATCTATAATCGGTTGAACGAGTATCCTCCAATTCAAGGTTTCTCACTCTTTGAAATAATGATGATCATCTATGTGGATAGTGCTTTTTTGTCTCTTTTACTTTGCTAGACTTTTTTTCTCACTCTTTGAAATAATTATGATCATCTATGTGGATAATGCCTTTTAGTCTCTTTTTACTTTTCTAGACTATTTTTTTTTTTCCTTCTGTATCATTTTCAATTTTTTTTTAATTGTAATGGATAACATGTACAACTAGATAGAACCTTAACAAGGAAAAACTTTCAAACTAGCCTTAGAATCTCTCTTTGCCTATCTAGATTCAAAGATTAACATGATCATGAATAATAAAGAATAAAAGAAAAATGATAATAAATTTTATAAAAATGTGATAATCAAAATATCTAATATTCAAACTTACATGAAAAACTTCAATTAAAACCAATTTTTTTAATTTTTTTATAAAAAAAATTAATTCAAATTAAAAACAAGATAAAATTGCTAACAGTTTTGCTTTACTTTTTAAAACAATAATAAAAAAATAAATATTTAAATAATAAAAAAACAAATATTTACAAAATCATTGAACAAATTAATACACATATAAATATTTCCATATTAATTTGAATATATAAATTTATTATTTATAATTATTTTATACAACTATCAAATAATATTTCCATATTAATTTGAATATATAAATTTATTATTTATAATTGTTTTACACAACTACTAAATAATTTTGTTGAACATAATTCTATTGTAATTATATATAAGTTATTTTAAACCTTAATTAATTGTAATTCTTACCATATATTTTGATATATTTTGTTGAACATGTTCTATTGTAATCATATATAATTTATTTTAAACCTTAATTAATTATAATTCTTACCATATTTAATTTGTAATGATACTATATCATGATGTTAATAACATATATATTGATATGAATTAGAATAATAAGCCTATAAAATGTATGCATAAATATAACGACAAGACCCATATACATCCCCTTACCCAATATTAAATCAAACCAAATACTACAGAGATTAATACTAAATGATACTTCCATGAAATACTAACATGAAAGTAAAGAAGGTATACCTAGGTTAATATTAAATGGATACTTCCATGAAATACTAACGTGAAAATAAAGAAGGTATATGTGAACAACTGAATTATCTCTTAAACACTAGACTTCGATTATGTTTGATAGGCTTTGTTTATTTATATTAAATTACATTCAAAATATATGTTTAAATGATAAACTAAATTATGCAATAAATAGTAATATAAATAAATATAATTGAGTATATTAATAATAAATATAAATATAATTAGGTAAATTAATTAATTAATAATGTGAGTGAATAATATTTCTATTAAAATATTAATAATTATGTAAAACAAACTAACTTAATAAATTTAATAAATAATTTAGTTTAATAAAATACAATAATATATGATAATAAAATATAAATATAAATTTTTTTAATTAAAAAAAAAATCTAAAGATAAAATTCAACATTCTATTAAAATTTATTTTTAATAAAAAATACATATATTAATATATAAACTAAACAACACATATAATAATCATATATTTGTTAATATAAGCGTTACACAAAACCATTATCCACATTACATAAAACAACTA
>ML847041.1:0-20156 GCA_009831015.1 Picea engelmannii
ACCTTAATCAACAAATTCGTGTTTAAATTAAGATTTCAATGTTTCAAGAAATCGGGGATCGGGATTTCACGATTCGATTTGCATAAAAAAATTGTTTGTAGTAAACCCCGAATCCCGAAAATTCTTTTAAGCTTAATTTAATAATCGTTAGTTTAAATTTTAACATGTTTTAAATAATTTTCAAATTAAAAGCATCGAGAGTCTTATAATTTTTGCAAACCTTTTTCCCTTTCATTTTCTGAAAAATTAAGAAAAAATTGAGAAAAAGGTATCGTGTACTTAGAAATGATATGAAACTCGTGTTTTATGAAAAGTCGAAACTTGAAAAAGAAAAATTTAGGCCTTAGGGATAAAAATTTAAGATCTGTTTCAACAGAGATGATGGATAGTTTCGTGCAAATCCTTCGGCGACTACCAACAGGTGACACATTTTATTCGAATGGAGGCGTCGTCCCCTTCAAGGTACAAATAGACTTCGATATTCCTATATTTGAATGTTAGATAGACATAGATGCTATACACAAGTGGTTGAATCTACTAGAAGGGTATTTTTCTGTCCATAACTTTTGAGATAGAGAAATGATTACTTTTGCGCTCCTTAAAGTCATTACCCATGTCAAAGATTGGTGGGAAACTTTCTGTGAGCAAAAGGAAATAGAGGAAACCTCATTATTTTCAATCACAACCATCGAGAATCCTTCAGGGATGCTATTAAGGAAAAATGCTACCCTGTCAGAAGTTATGACGAACTATATACCAAATGGACCACACTGTGGCAAGAAAGAGACCAAGCAATGCCAGATTTCACAAATATCTCCCATACCTTGCACACCAAGATGGGTATCAAAGATTCAGAGAGACATCTGGTGCTCAAGTATCATAGTGCCATGCATAGATACATCCATTATAAAATGTAATTTCTAGACATCTCATCCTTGGGCACGACCTACCGATATGCAGTCAGAATTGAGCAGAAGCTCAAAGAAAAGACGCGAAAATTTGGGCCTGGGAACCCCTCACAACAAAATCTAGGAAAGGGCGGCCCCAACCCACAAAAAAAAGGACAGAGCAAAGATGAAGAGTATCAGGACAACCAGTCCAAGCCACAAGCAAAGAAGGACACCAAAAATAAAAAGAAAGATATCGGAAAGTGGTGCGACTTCCATAAGAGCCCTTGGCATAACACTACTGATTGCCACTCAAAGTAGTCGTTGGTGGCCGAAGTGAAAGCCTCTGAATTAGATGCGATTTTGACTCTGAGCCAGAACTAGAAAGGGGAAGACAGATCATTGACGTGGAACCCAGTGCCACCGTTTCTACCACCAAGCACCAACCTCGTGAACTAGACAAGCCAAAAGAAGGAGATCACCTCTTTCATTCATATATGTGGGTAAAATACACCCCGTTGCACTTCATCATTGATAGTGGTAGCTAGAAGAACCTCATCTCAGCAGAGGTTGTCAAGTGGTTGGCCTTGCCAACAAAGCTGCACCCACAACCCTACACCATTGGATGGCTCTTCCAAGGAAGCGATTTTCGCGTCAGCCAACAATGCTGACTATCGTACGACATCAAGCCCTTCAAAGACAAGGTATTTTGTGATGTTGCTCCTCTCGAAGTTTGTGATGTTATTTTGGGCCAACCTTATTTATGGAAATGTCATGTTGTATATACGTCTAGGCCTCGTAGTGTTATTATTACTTTGAACAGGAAATTGTATAGGATACCTGAGGTAGTCCCACCTAGTGCTATTTCCTTGATCTCTGCTAAGAAATACATGAAGGTCATCTCTCAGACGGAGAAGTTTGTCTTCTTCGTGATTTTCTCTCAGAATAAGCGAAATATCACATCTACATCTAGGGTCTCTGTGACGAACCTCTCCACACAGCAGAAGAAAGTAGATAAGGTCGTGGAAGAATACTCGGATATCTTCTCCTCACCTACAGGGGTACCTCTGCACTACCAGGTCAAGCACACCATCAATCTGACCCCCGATGCACTGCTTCCCAATGGGCCAGTCTATCACCGCTCTTTGTTATAGAATGAAGAGATCAAGTGATAGATTCAATAACTTATCCACAAGGGGCACATCCGTCCCATCCCATCACCTTGTGGGAGCCCAATCATGCTGGTACAGAAGAAAGATGGAACTTGGCGACTCTGTATTGATTACCGGGCTTTGAATAAAATCACAGTCAGAAATCGGTACCTGATTCCTTAAATCGATGACCTCCTTGATCAGCTCATGGGGGCTAAATACTTCAGTAAGATTGATCTGAAGTCTGTCTACCATCAGGTCTCGAAAGAATAGACAAATGTATGGAATACCACCTTCAAGTCAAAGGAAGGCCTTTTTGAATGGTTGGTCATGCCCTTTGGTTTGAGAAATGATCCAGCCACTTTCATGAGCATCATGGATGATATCCTGCGACCATTCACCAATACGTTTGTAGTGGTGTATCTGGATGACATTCTAATTTACAACAAGACTTGGGCCGAACACTTGCAGCATATTCAACATGTTTTTCACACCCTGCGGCAGCACAAGCTATATTCCAACTTGGAAAAATTATCCTTCGACATGGATATGGTCCATTACCTGGGGTACATCTTTGATCAACATGGCATATATGTAGATCCAACCAAGATCCAAGTCATCCATGATTAGCCAGCCCCAAAAACACTCACTGAGCTTTAGAGCTTCTTGGGCCTTGCCAATTTCTACCACATGTTCATGTTGGGATTCTCCCATATTGCATGGGCCCTCAACCAAATAAACAGAGGTGGTGGTAAGGTGAAATTTGCGTGGGGATGGTCCCAACAACAAGCGTTCGATGATTTAAAGCAGTGCTTGTGCTCAGCCCTAGTAATTTCACTACTAGACCTGCAACATCCCTTTGAGATCGAGACACATGCTTCAAACTATGCTGTGGGTGCCATTCTCACTCAACATAACCACCTCGTGGCCTATCATAGTGAGACACTGTAAGATATTGTCCATAAATACCCTACTTATGACAAAGAAATGTACTCCATTGTGCAATCCTATCGCTAGTGGAGACATTACATTATTGGGAAGGAGACAATCATCCACACTGATCATAAGCCACTGCAGTTCATGCAGACACAGGGAAAATTGCAAAATGACTACTATCAAAAGTGTTCCACATACTTGCAGCAATTCCACCTCAACATCAATTATAAAACATGAAGCACCAATTGCATCGCTGATTGCCTCAACAAACCACCAGTCGCAACACTCACCACAGTGCTAGACTCTTGCGGCCATGCGACATCTATATAGCCCCAACTCTATGAGACAGACCCTGACTTTGCCACCACCTACCAAATGTTGGTTGCAAATGAAGTTATCGATAATTTCCATCTTCAAGATGGGTTGTTGTGTCGTCTGGGCCATATCTATGTTCCATCAAGCGAGTGAGTGAAGATGATCTGGGAAGCCCACTACAATCAGGTGGCAGGACACTTCGACGTCAAAAAGATAGTGGCGATGCTACATAAACATTTCTACTGGCTGAAACTTTGACAGGAGGTCAACAAGTATATCAGGTCCTGCACTACCTATGCTATTTCCAAACCGACCACTAAGAAACATGGATTGTACACCCCTCTTCCTACTCATGACAGGCCATTGGAATCCATCTCAATGGACTACATGTTGGGTCTCCCATCCACCAAGCGGGGAAATGACTATGTTTTTGTGGTTGTTGATTGCTTTTCTAAGATGGCGATTCTAGTTGCCTACAAGTAGAGCATCACAATAGAGGCCACTTCCAAAGTCTTCTTTGAATGAGTCCGGGTACATTTTGGAATCCCACAAACCATTGTCTCAGATCGGGATAGTCAATTTCTCATCACATTCTGGTCGAGCCTCTGGTCATTGCTGGACACCAAGCTCACCAAATGTACGACCTTCCACCCCCAGACAGATGGCCAAATTGAGGTTGTAAATCAAATGATTGTGCATATCCTTCATATGTATAATTCAAAGCACCCTTGCACATGGGATGAGATCCTTCCCTATGTTCAACATAGCTACAATTGAGCCCTGCATAGCTCAACCGACCACAACCCCTTTCAGGTGGGGTTGGGATTCCAACCATTGGGTCCCATAGATGTTGCACTTCCCCTTGCGGTCACCTCGACTGAATCATCTCCTGCTCCAACTGAAGATGACAAAGCCACCTGGTTCATTGAGTAGATCCATCACATCCACCAACAGGTTCAAGATATCCTACAAAATTCCAATGACAAGTACAAACAACTCCTTGATCAACATCGGGTGCCACATAAGTTTCAGGTGGGCGACAAAGTTTGGTTGCACTTGCAGAAAGAACGCCTTAGAGGACCCCATCGCAAGCTTCTCCCACTCCGTTATGGGCCATACACTATCACCAAGGCCGTGGGGGATAATTATTTTGAGCTCAACATTCCTCCTTTCCTTGGCCTACACCCAGTGTTCAACGTGGATCTCCTTCACCCTTATTTCCCACCATTATTGGACATGCCTCATAAGTAGCAAAACAACTGACAACAACAGAGCTCAACCTTGACTGCATACAATAGGAATCTAATGATAATATTGTGGAAACACAGATCAAGGGCACTCGACAACAAAGGATCCAGCTTTATCGAGTCGTCAAAGCAGGGTGACTCCTGCACCAAAGAAAGTGACTCACCCAGGGCCAAATTCAACATAAATTTCCTCATTTGATGGGGGACCTCAACACAATGGATATCATTGCTTCCTAAGGAGGGAGGATTGATCTAGATGGATATCGGTGGCTACCCACCTTTTCCAACTGGCTCAAAATAGTTTTCTGACAATTTTGGCAATTTACTATTTTTAACAGTTTTAACTTCCGAGGCCCCTTTGAGGGCCTAAATGAAGGTTTTTCGGGATAGAGCTTCCCAATGATAGATGAAGGAATGATTGAGCCCCAAAAATGAATCTCCTCGATGATACCTTTCCAACGGGCTATCACACACCTAAAACGAATATCGTAGGCAAAAGTTACGACCCCAGGAAGTTGATGTATTAACTTATCCAAACGGGGCCCACATGACTTTTGGCGCTTCATCTCCTAGGGTTAGGTTTTTGGATGTCTATGGTTTTTGGCATTCTTGTTTATTGTAAAAAGGCCTTCAGAGCCTCATTTTAATCTTCTTCTTGGGAATGCACGTAGCCGTCACATCTCTTCTCAGAGATAAGCCGCCACCATTCCAACAAGCTTGTTTCCGCTGCATTCTACAGTTTCAGCTTATTTTGTTATTGAATAGAAAACCGGTTTTACTGTATCTCTGTTATTTTGGGTTAAGCACCTGTTAATAATCTGTATTCATTTTATTCTGCTCATAAAATCTGGATCAACACTTTTTCTTCATTCTTCTATTCATCCCTTGCTTCTCCTATCCAATCAAATTTCATGATTGAGATAGCACAGAAAAATGACTCAACATCTTCATCCTTTCTTGAGAGTGCATATGCGACATAATTTTTCTTCCCTTTTTTGTATATGATTTCAAAATCATAACCCAACATCTTGGTCACCCAATTTTGTTGTTCTTTTGAAGATAGTCTTTGTTCCAAGAAGTATTTAATATTATCATGATCTATTTTTACCTTGAAGTGCCTGACTATTAGGTAAGGGCGCGATTTCTTCAATGCATGTAGTATTTCCATAGTTTTCTTCTCATAAATGGGTTTGTCTAAGTCCTTTCCCTTGAGTGGCCGACTTTCAAAAGCAAGGGCCCTTCCTTCTTGTTAATTTTTAGTGTTTTTATTAGGTTATTTACAAATTACATGAGAATTCAATGCATTTACAAAACAACAACATAAAGAGGATCACAGAAAGAAACACAATCAAAAGGTATGCAAATTTTTATCGCTGGAAACTCTCATGGGGGAGAAAACCCAACAAAAACTTCCTCAATAATAGATTTCCAATACAATGCCAAGACTAAGACCAAAACACCAAGAATAAACTAAGACTGAGCATGCGCCTCTCTTCTCCTTCCTCCTACAACTACAACTATTTTCAAGATATGCACACTATATGAGTGAGTGTGAGTGTGAACAAGTGAGGCACCATCCTCACATATAAATAATAGTTGAGGAGGCGCTAGGGTTATTTTTGTTCACTTAGTAGGGCCAAATTCTTCTAGAAGTGGTTAACACCACTTTATAAACACTAGGGGACAACTTTACAAATACCACCATATAAATATGGTTTGACCAATCCACAAAAGGGGATTTTATCTTATACAAGACCTGACATGATCAATCCACAAAAGGGGATTTGATCTATAAGATAATAACTAAAATATAATTAGAATATTCTTCAAAGTTACAATATTTAAACTCTCCCCCTTAACGAGAAGAGTATTCTACTGACATGACCCAATACAACATCATCAATAGAAGGAGAGGGAAACATCATCATCAACATCTAGAACACTAACTGACACATCTACAAATCATCGAATTTTTTTCTCATCATCAATATCATCATCATTCATAGCATGGAGTTGGAGTAAATCATCATCATCATCATCAGAATGAAGATGAAACATCAACATCAATAGCATGAAGCTATACAAGAACATCATCAACAACATGAGGTTGGTACAACAACATCATCAACAACACAAGGCTAGTACAACAACATCATCAACATGTGACAACAAAATGAGGCAGGTGCATCAACAACAAAATTTTGTGGTACTATGATAGACCGTCCTTACCGGACCTTCAGGATATTTCCAATAACCATAATATTCCATAGGATATAAAATACTAACAATCCACCACACGGTACTTTGACAGGTAGTCCTTACCGGACCTTCGAGATCTGCCCAGGAATCATAAGATTCCCTAGGATATAAAATCTTAACGGAGATACCATTATTGACCACAACTGGCATATACATGCACATGTACTCTGATAGACCGTCCTTACTTGAACTTTAGGATATTCCCAAGGATAATCAATCCCCTAGGATATAAAATCCTAACGGAGCTACCCACTATTGGTCAGGATACCATAGTATCATCTGTATCACTCCCCCTTTCGAGGGAGGTCCTTTTAGACAACACCAATCTTGTCTCGGAAGCACTCAAACTTCACACGATACATAGGCTTGGTCAACACATCTGCAACCTGTTCATATGTGCCAACATATTAGAGATTTACAACTCCCCTTTGCACCATATCATGAATGTAGTGATACCAGATCTCTATGTGCTTCGAGTTATCATGGAACAATGGGTTCTCCATCATTTTTATATAACTCTGGTTATCACATAGATTCACGGTGTCTTCCATATCTAGATCGAACATACCTGTCAACAACTTCCGAAGACACATGACTTCACAACTAGAAGAACATGCTGGAATGTATTCTTCTTTTGCCGCGATGAGAGAAATACTGGATTGCTTCATGCTTTGCTATGAAGTCATGGATGACCCCAAACTGAAATAACATCCTAAAGTTATTTTTCTGTCTGAAGCACTTCTAGCCCAATTTGAATCAGTATAACCATATAGTTTGAAGTCATGAACTCCAGTATAACAGAGACCATAATCCAACGTACCCTTAAGGTATCTCATCACATGCTTTATAGCTACAAGGTGAACACGTATGGATTCCACCAGATACAAACTCAAGGTGTTCACAACAAAGCATATATCTGGCCTGGTATTCATCAAATACATCAATGATCCAATAATATGTCTGTATAAAGTAGCATCAACCAACTCTGATGAAGTATCAACCATGAGTTTCAAATTCGTTTCCATGGGTGTGTTCATGGATTTGCATTCCAAAATGTCAAATCTCTTCAGTATTTTAACTGTATACTTCCCTTGGTTAAGGAAGATCTTCTTTGGGCTTTTCCAAACTTCAAGACCTAAGAAATAATGCATTGAGCCTAGGTATTTCATCTCAAACTTTGTAGCAAGCTTCCTCTTGCAATCTATGATGATTTTTTCTTCTCCAGTCAAGAATAAATCATCCACATATAGTAACAATATGACCGACTCATTATTCGTAACCTTGAAGTAAATGTTAGAATCAACTTTACTCTTGGTAAATCCCATGCTTGTCAGGAAACTATCAATTCTGCCATACCAAGCTCTACGGGCTTGCTTCAACTTGCAGACATGATTCTTTCTATCTTCAACTTCAAACCCTTGTGGTTGTTCTATATACACTTCTTCTTCAATAACACCATTTAAGAAGGATGTTTTCACATCCATCTGGTGTAAATTCCACTTCATTTTAGCTGCAAGAGCTATGATGGTTCTGATAGAAGTGTATCTGGCTACAGGAGAAAGTGTTTCTTCATAGCCAATACCTTCCTTTTGAGAAAAACCACGAGCCACAAATATTGCCTTATGTTTTTCAATACTTGCTTCCGCTGCATGTTTTATTTTGTATATCCACTTGGAAGTACCACATCTTTGTTATTTGGTCTGGGAACTACTTCCCATTCATCATTCTTTATGATGGACTAGTATTCTTCTATCATGGAATCCGCCCATTCTCTCTCCTGAATGAATTATTCAAAGCAAGTAGGTTCCTTTTCTATGAGATCACACATCAAGGCCATATAGTTGGAGAATGGCTTAGGTTTCTTGATTTGTCTCATGGTTCCTTCTAAGGCACCATACTTATCTGCATCTTGAATAAGTTCTTTATCCCAAGCTAGCTTTCTCTTTTGGGAGATTGTTGGCCCTCGAACAAATTTTGAGAGAACATTGGTCATGTTTGACCATTTTTGGGACTTCGACAGGCTGGCCGAAGATGGAGCGCCCTGGAAGAGATGAGATCGCGGGATCTCTCCTATTTTGTGGGATTTTTGGGCTTTTAGGGTTTATGTAACATGTATGGGATGTTGGCCCATGGGTTTACCCATGTTTAGGCCTTGTTGTAATTATATATATAAGTAGCTAAGCGACGTAATATTAGTAGTGGTTGGTTATGTGCACAATATGTTTGGCTTAGTACAAGAGAATGTAAGATGCTTGGTGCATAGACATCTTATGTAAGGCTTTGTGCTATTGAGGAGTTGGCTATGTGCCTTAACCTAATTTTGAGGAAGGTAGATCTAGTGTGCTGTGCGTAGATCACCTGTCCAGTGCAAAGATGAGCTCTATGGATTTGTGCATAGGAGAATACGAATGTAAGGAGATTAGAGACTAATAAAGAGGAAGAAGAGTTGGTGGATGTAGCCCCACTCTGGGGTGAACCACGTATATCCCATGTTTATGTGATTTGTGCAATATTGTTCATGTTGTTTATTTATTTATCTGCTTAGTGCAATGATCTTGATGTATGATAGATAGATCTATGGATGTTTTGTACTTTATGTATGATGAATGCCAGATCTGATTTAATTCTATGTGCTAAGAGGATTTAAGGGTTGGATCTTGATTGTTACTGCGTTGATTTGTAATAAGGGTTAATCTGCGATGTGAATGAGAACCATAAATTAATGCATATTTTTGGCTAAGTGCTTTGTTAAGTGTTGTAATCACAAATATGTGTCCCAGCTAGGTTGTAGACACCTGAGTCCTACAACCCCCCTACCTCTACCTCGGGTGAGACTTCATCTGCTTCGCAGGTGTTTTTGAAAGGGCCGGTAGTTAGGGTTTTGTTGGTGTACTGTTGAAGCGTTGAACCCTGGTCTACCCTTGTGCCAATAGAGATCATCATACGGGGAGCTTCTTGAGATTCTATCATATCATGATGTTCTGGAATATACTCATTAGGGTTAACTGTAACCTCCTTCACGAGTTCTATAACTCTGGGAGCTATAGGTTCTTCTTCATATACTTCTTCAAGATGGAATTTCATTTATATTTTGAGTGTTGTGTCTTCATCAAAGGTTACATATCTGCTGATCTCAATATGATGGTAACCTGGTATGTAGATTCTGAAGGCCTTAGAGACCTCAAAGTATCCAACAAATATTCCCTTGTTTCCCGAAGGATCCAACTTAGTTATCTTTTCTTTTGGAATGTGTACAAATACTGGACAACCAAATATTTTTAGGTGACTTACTTCTGGCTTCTTTCCGGTGAACATTTATTTGGAGGTTTTGAATCCAAGTGCACTATGGGATAATTTGTTTTGGACATATACTGATGTTCTTGTTTCTTCAACACATAAGTGCATTGGAAGATCTTGATCGTGAATCATAGTCTTTATTGTTTCCATAATCATTCTATTCTTTCTTTCTGGTACACCATTTTGTTGAGGATTATAGGGAGTGGTGAGATCCCTCTTAATCCCGACATCTCTGCAAAATATTCCAAATTTATTTGAAGTGTACTCTCTTGCATTGTCTGACCTGAGTATCTTGATTTTCCTTTCGGAGAGGTTTTCTACCAAGGCTTTGAATTCCTTGAAATTTCCAAGTACTTCATCTTTTGATTTCAACAAATAAACCCAAGTCTTACAAGAGTAATCATCAATAAAATATACATAGTATACATACCCACTTAGAGAGGTTGATGGCATTTGACCACCATACCCACTTAGAGAGGTTGATGGCATTTGACCACATACATATGAGTGGACAAATTCCAAGATTCATTTTTCCTTACTGTCTCTCTTTGGAAAACCATTCTTTATGTTCGTTCCTTGTGCACATCCCTTGCATACACCTTCATGATCAACCTTTAATTCAGGTAAACCTATAACTACCTTGCTTACATATGGTAAGGATTTGTAGTTGATGTGAACTAGTCTTCTATGCCAAATTTCACAAGGAATTTCAGTAGAGTGATTCAAGGATATATATGAGTGACCTTTTAACTTGTACAACCCACTTTATTCTATTCCAATAACCACTACATCTTCTATAGTTTTTTTCCTTTAGGCCACATATGAACTTCACCATCTATGAATGCAACTCCGAAACCTTTCTTATCTAGAGATGAGATAGAAAGTAAGTTATTTTTCAAACCTGGTACATAAAGCACATCTTTCATTCTCATCAGAGTTCTTGAATCAAGTTTGTAGGTGGATTCTCCCATTCATTTGATAGAGTACTGATAATCATATACAAGTGAAACTTTCTAGGGGAATTCCTTTTATGTAAGTCTATAAAGAATATCTTTTTGACCTATCATGCACTTAGAGGCACCACTATATATGAGCCAAGTATCCTCTCCGGGTGTCATAGATCTTGAGAGGGATGAAAACAAAACATAATATTCAATATCTTCTTTAGTCAACTTCTTGGGTGGATCATCATCTTCAGCTGCATGGGCATGATGTCTTTTTTTATTTCTCTTCTTGTATTATTCCCTTCTGGCTAGACAATTCTTAGCAATGCGTCCCATCTTATTACAATGATAACATTGATAAGAGGCGAAATATTTTCCATTTCTTTGACCCTTATGATATTTATGGAATCTCTTTGGAGGGTGAGATTCTTTATGAAAGTGGGTCTCCTTTTGAAAATGGGACTTTTTCTTTCCTCCTTTAGCATGATCATATAGGGATTGATATTCATCTCTTAATATGTCGGCTTCTCGGTTGCCTGCTCTTGCTTCTTCTTGAACACATTCTTCCCATAAACTATCAAATTGGATTTTCTCTTTTCTTGCACAAATAATTTGGATGAAGTCATCCCAAGGTCTTGTGATACCATTAAGAGTTGTCATTATACGTTCGTCTTCATCTAAGTTGTTTCCAATTTCCCATAACTGTTCCTTGAATTGAGAAACCCTAGAGGAATAGTCTTGAATTGTTTCTCCTTTATGCATCTTTGTATTCTTGAGTTGGGTTCTCAAGTTCAACTTCCAGTTGATGTTCTTTCCTTCATATATTATGGTTTTGGCATCAAACATATATTTTGGAGTATTCTAAGAATACACTTTAGGGATCAAGTGGTCTTTAATGGAATTTGCAATTATTATTTTATCCCTAATCATATCCTTCTTGTAATTCTCTTTGGCTTCATCTTCTTTGGGTTCCGATACATTTTCTTTTATGAATTTTGAAAGGTCATTTTTTTCAAGAATGAGTCCAATTCTGTACTTCTAGGAATGAAAAGTTCCCACACTTTCTAACTTGTCAACAAGCTTGGTTCTTGTATACATCTTGACCTGGAGCTAGGAAAATGACCAAAAAATGAAAGTTCTTAGAAAATGAATCTGAACTTACAAGGAGATGCACTGGGCTGACACAAGTTGGTTGGAGCTGTCTGTTTCAGAAAATTCTTACCCCTTGAAACTTGAACTGTGCAAAGCTGGACTAGTATTGGTTTTGGTTTCCTGGTTTTCTGGTACCAACCAAAACTAGGGTTTGACTTTCCAGAGAATCTGGGCACTGAAAAATTTTGCTCAAGCTGTCAAAAGATGCGATAGGGAAAGGTGCACTTCCCAAGATAGTTTTTGGTAAAAGATTCCTCTTTAGTAAAAAATACCTAATTTCCTTGTATGACAACAATGATGTTTTTAGATACCCAGTGAAAGGTGCTCTATTCATTCAAGATCTGATACCATGTTAATTTTTAGTGTTTTTATTAGGTTATTTCCAAATTACATGAGCATTCAATGTATTTACAAAACAACAACATAAAGAGGATCACTGAAAGAAACACAATCACAAGGTACACAACATTTTATCCTGGGAAACCCTCATGGAGGAGAAAACCCAACAAAAATTTCATCAATAATAGATTGCCAATACAATGCCAAGACTAAGACCAAAACACCAAGAATAAACTAATACTGATCATGCGGCTCTCTTCTCCTTCCTCCAACAACTACAACTGCCTTCAAGATATGCGCACTAGATGAGTGAGTGTGAGTGTGAACAAGTGAGGCACCACCCTCACATATAAATAATAGTTTAGGAGGTGCTAGGGTTATGTCTCTTCACTTAGTAGGGACAAATTATTGCAGAAGTGGTTAAAATCACTTTATAAACACTAGGGGATGACTTTACAAATACCACCATATAAATAGGGTTTGATCAATCCACAAAAGGGGATTTGATCTTATAAAAAACCTGACATGATCAATCCACAAAATGGGATTTGATATATAATATAATAACTCCAATATAATTAGAATATTCTTCGAAGTTACAATATTTCAACACTTCTTTCATTAGAACAACATCGATGCGATTTTCGGAGGCATCACATTCCACAATAAAGGTTTTTGTGAAGTCTGGTGTGGTCAAGACAAGAGCTTTGCACATTGCCTCTTTATGTTGTTCAAAAGATAAAGCTTCCTCTGGAGTCCATGAAAATTCATCCTTCTTAGTTAATGTTGTTAAATGTGCTACTATTCTTCCACAGTTCCGAACAAACTTGTGGAAGTAACCTGTCAAAACCAAAAATCCTATAAGATTCTTCAATGTTTTGGGAATCGACTAGTCCATCATGGCCTTAATATTGTTAGGGTCTATATTGACACTTTCATGAGATAGAATATGACCCAAATACTCTACCTCCTTTACCTCAAAGAAACATTTGGATGGTTTGGCATATAGTTGTTTCTCCTTTAGTAGCTATAGCACCCTATCAACATGTCGAACAAGATCCTCCCAAGACTTGATATAGATTAGTATATCATCAAAAATTACTAACATAAATTTTCGAAGGAAGGGATTGAAAATAGAATTCATCAACCCTTGGAATGTGGAAGGTGCATTCGTAAGTCCAAAAGGAATGACCAAAAATTCATAATGGCCTTCATGAGTTCAAAATGTTGTTTTTGGGATATCTACTTCCTTCATTCTAATCCGATGATACCCTAAATGGAGATCGAACTTTGTGAAGTAGATTGCTCCATGTATTTAATCTAACAATTCATCAATGACGAGAATGGGAAACTTATATTTAATAGTGATATTGTTGAACTCTCTATAGTGATAAGGAATTTGGATAGGTCTAATAGTGATGCAGAGTAAGAAATTTGGATAGGTCTAATAATTCCTCTCTATAATTTGGATAGGTCTAATAACATCACTCTTATGGGCATACGGGTATCTGTAAGGCTTAATGTTAGGAGGAACACTCCCATGAGTTAGGTGAATATCATGATCATGATTTCGAGTGGGTGGAAGACCTCTGGGAATATCTTCAAATACTTTGGAATGGTTATCAATGATCCCTTGGAGATCTAGGGGAATATATGGCTTAGATGTTTGAACATATAGTGAGCATAGTTGTACAATTACACCTTGATGCCCCTTTTTCAACAATTTTGTCATGCCATTAGAGCTTATCACCTTACTGGGTTTCCCTATGATACCCCTTAACTCAGTTTTCTTTCCTTCCAATTAAAATTTCATGAAAAGTTCTTGAAAATTAAAAGCCACTATTCCCAATTATTGTAACCATTGGAATCATAGTACGACATCAACACCACCCATGGGTATAGAAATCATTGGACTATTCATTACATATTTCCCCATAGTAAGATTGATCTTATGGCATTTTCCTGAGCAATTGATAGTTCTTCCATTTGCAATCATTACTTGAAACTATGGCGCTGGATATATAAAGCAATTGAGAGATTTGGCTAATTTACAGTGAATGAAATTATGAGTACTGTTGACGACGAAAGTCACTCTTGGATTATAGTAGGAGCAGAGCTCGATGCCCATCAGTTTATGTCACGTTTGTTTATAAAGGGGTGATTAGATGGGAGTAAACTCGGAACAACATCATTCTAACTCAGAAAACTGGGCTGGAACAGTAGTGACACATGAGGTCTTGACGTAACTTAAGCCAGTAATAATGATAGTGGTGAGTAAGTGGGGAGAGAGAGGGGAAATAAAGTCTGCTCTGGATGTCAGGTCTTCCAACAACCTTCATAAAATAGGAAAAGTCTCGGCTATGAGATCCTCTCAGAGCCGAACAACTTCAAAATGAACCCAAGAAGATTGCAGAACTGATAAAATCAAACCTACATAATATAGCAATGCAACACCCGACTGGATCATTCATGCCCGAGATCTTAGATTCAGAAAAAAAAGGAGAAGGAGAAGCTGGCTGCCATTAAACAAGAAGTCTCAAATGTTCTTCTATAACCAGAGAACCAGAGGTTGGATTAAAGCTTTACAATCGGGAGCTATGCTCTACCATCGATATATTACAAAATGGAAAAATTGCCTACATATACTCAAAGAAAAACAACAATAGTGAAACCGAGACACTGTATTAAAAACATTGCGTATGCATGTCCACTGACAATCTGCACATGCAGTCTCTGAACGATCATGCACTTATGACAGACGCAATCGAACTCCTGACAGTCCTGCGGGTGAACCGACATGTTTTTTATTCATCACTGGACTTTCCATTTATGGCGGAGACGATGTCTAACCACCATCAACTACCTCAATAACTGCTTCCTTGGGATTGAGAACGACCTGACGAACTCTGCACTTTCGAGGCGTGGAGGTCTTCTCATGCTACCACCTGGATCAGCTGAATGGCCTGATGGATAAGACATGGAGGCCAGTTCGAAGGCTAGGGCACATAATTGGAAATAGTGAATGGGCGGAAGTGACATGGAACGCGGGGCTCAAGTAGATAAGGAGTGGAGACGACCACACAAATGAAGATGACTGGGAGAGAAAGAGAGACACATGGTAGGAGGTGAGTGGGTGATGATATGGAAAGGGTCTAGGTGGACGGAGGGAAGAGGGATGTGGCACCTGATGACGAGGCGAAGTGCCATGGAAAAATGACAGGGAAACCGCAAGGCGACAGGCCTGAGGGAAGGAGGAAAGATGAGTTGGAGGATGAGGGGAAGAACACCTGGTAGGAGGTGACAGGTGGGAATGAGAAAAAGGGGGAAAAAAGGAATGGGCCAGGATGGCGCTGAGTGGAAAGCATGCAGTGGAAGGTGGAGGATATTGGAGACATGACAATGTGGGGCCCGCCGAGAGCCGCCAATTTCGAACCCCCCCTTTGTTAAAGGTAGAATGGCAAGGGGGGTCCAGAATCCAACCTTGACCGCAGATCTGGGCGCTCTGATCTAGGTCATTGAGAGATGCGCGACCAATTACGAACCCCACTTGCTTAAAGGTAGAATGGCGAGGGGGGTCTAGAAACGAATCTTGACCGCAGATCTGGGCACACAGATTCTAGCCACCCAGATTTGCTCGCCGCTTATGCAAATGCATAGTTGCACCCCAACTTAGGATAAGTGGGTTTTTACTCTATTGTTTGCCCTCTTTTCTCCAATGGGGGGTCTCTTTTAGGAAAAATACCCCTCTTACATGTTTATGTGCTAACATTGGGCTCCATGGGGGATAGAGTCATCCATGTGATGCTCTAAGGACTCTTTTTCAGTTCCAGTGCCTTGCTGTTGGGCTATGGAGTCATTTATTAAGGCGAAAATAGAAAAAAATATTTACAAAAATAGGGGAGCCATTTTTGGCTCAGAAAAAACATTTTTTCAAGAAATGCCCATTCACTGGGCCATTAAAAATTTCTTCGCCCTCCAAATCTTGCAACTTGTAAGTGTTATTTGAGAATACTTCAACAATTTTGAAGGGCCCAATCCAGAGGGCATCAAACTTATTGTGTTTGCCTCTATCCTACCTGGGTGCATCCCACTTGAGCACCAGATCACCCAGCTCAAAATCCTTTTTCCTAATCTTCCTATCAAAGGCTTGCTTGATCTTCTGTTGATGACTATAAGCCCTGCTCATTACCTGCTCCTTGATTTGCTGCACCTCCACCATTTGATGAATCCTTCTGACCATATGGTCAGGCTCTCCTTCAAGGTCCTGAAATAATTTCGCCACAGATAAAGCGAGTTGAGTAGGAAAAATAATCTCCATCCCATAAACCAGTTGGAAAGGTGAGGTGTTTAGGGACCTCTTTGTTGTCACTCGATCAACCCATAGAGAAAATTTGAGTTTTGAATCCTAGGCCCTTTTATTGTCTTCCAATAATTTTTTAATGAGCTTGATTAGGCTTTTATTAGAAGACTCTGGTAGTCCATTTCCTTGAGGATAATAGGGAGTGGAGTGAATTAGTGAAATCTCAAACATTTCATAGAACTTAACAAGAGGCTCAGACCTGAAAGATGCGGCATTATCGGTGACAATTCTATTGGGGCAGCCAAATCTGGCTATGATGTCCTCCAGGAAGCTGATGATTACTTTATGTGAAGTACTCTTGATGGGGGCAGCTTCTATCCACTTGGTGAAATAGTCTATCACAGTTAGGATCCATCTGTGTTGGCCGCTTGAGGGAGGATGAATTTCTCCAATGAAGTCCAATCCCCACTGCTGAAAGGCTACCGAAACTACTATAGGATTTAGTGGTAGAGATTTGAGCTTCTGCTTTCCCGAGAACTTTTGGCATTTGATGCAAGCTCTGATTCCTCTGCAGACATCAACAAATAAAGTGGGCTAGTAATACCCAGCCCTGAGGATTTTGTGAGCTGTGGTCTTCCAGAAATGATGACCCCCACAAAGGCCACTATGGAAATCAAACATAACTTTCTGGGATTCTTGTGGATTCAGGTATCTTAAAAATACCCCTAGAGGGTCTTTCCAGTATAAATCTCGGTCAATGAGGCAATATTTGATCGCCTTGAGCTTTAAAGCTCTTGCCTTGCTCTTTCCCATTCCATCAGGAGGCTTCAATTCTTGCAGAAAATACAAAATATCTCTATACCAGGTGCATTCTGCTAGTGATAAGTCATCCTGAGAACTCTTGTTGGATGACTCAGCTTGCTGATTTTATGAACAGGCGTTGATGAAGCTAATCCCCAAGGCTTCGTAATTGGATTCAACCAGCAACTTGGCTAAACCCTGCCCCTTTATCAACTTGGTGGGATTAATCTCCAGATCAAACTCCAGGATCTTGGAAATCCATTTACCTCTTCTCCCATCTATGTTAGGCTGTATAAGAATGTCCTTCATAGAGGCTGAAGGAACGTATGCAGTCACTTTTGAGTGCAAAACATAGACTCTGAAATCTTTGAGAGCTTTCACCAAGGCATAGGCTTGCTTCTCCATGATCTTGTACCAGAATTCTGCATCTCTCAATGCCTTGCTAAAGAACGAAATGGGTTGTTCTCGTCCTTCCTCATTTTTTTGCAATAAGACCGCTGCTACTATATCAAAAGAAGCAAAATAAAAAATGAGGAAATCCTTGAAATAATCAGGACTGATCAACACAGGTGCCTCAGCCAATGCCTTCTTTATTTGGATAAAATATTCCCTGGGTTCAATAGTCCATTTAACTTCATTTCCTTTCCTGAGCATGGCTGTGATGTGTTTCACCATCTCAATGAAATTTGAGATGAACCTCCTCAAAAAGTTAATCTTCCCTAAAAAAGCCTGAACTTCCTTTCTAGACCGGGGAAGTGACAGGGTCTGAATTGCCTCTACCCTGGTGGGATCAATCCTTACTCCTTCTGCTGACACTATATGACCTAACGGCTTCCCCTCCTTCATAGAAAACAAATATTTCTTGGGGTTTAAGGATAGGCCAAACCTCCGACACTTCAAGAAAATTTTTCTCAGGTGACAACAATGCTCTTTGTCTGACCTGGAGAAGACTATGATGTTAGCTAGATAGATCACCACAAACTGATCTTTCTCCCCAATGAAGGCTATATCCATGGCTCGCTGAAATGTTGCTCCTGCATTCATCAATCCAAAATGCATTTTGGCATACATGAATGTGCCCCAAGGAGTGGTGAAGGCCGTTTTTTCTTTGTCCTCGGGCATGACTGATATCTGATTATAACCAGAGAAACCATCAATCATGGATATCCTAGATGCACCAGTTACCCTCTGCAATATGTGTTCCATGTTGGGCAGGGGATAATTGTCTTTCTTGGAGCTCCTGTTCAGATTCCTGAAATCAACATAGAGTCTGATTTCTCCACTTTTCTTCCTCACTGTTGGAAGATTGATTGTTGTCATTAATGTCAACCCTAGTCATGGGTTTTGGACCGCAATATTGATAAAGGTATTTGGACATGAAGGAAAATGCACATGCATATACAACACCCATGAATGGATAGTATACATCATGTTGTTTCCAGTGGTATGTGTCACGTCACATGGATCCTCACGGTTGAGGAGAAATGAATTTTTGAAGATGACAAAGTGAATTGAAAAAGGAAGTACATGTAGGCCCTGAAAATAATTAAAGAAAATAATTACAAAATAAGAAAGTGTCAGGTCGGCCCTAATGTTAAAAGGTAGTGAAATAAATGGTATAAATAAATATCATTATACATTCATTTGATAGAAGTCGAATTTCAGAGGGAAGAAGAAGTAAAAGAAGGCCGGATTTCAAGGGAGGATGAAATCTTTTGGTGATGTGTTCTAAGGTATGTTATTTTCAGGCCATCTTACCATTTTCGCTATAACTTGTTTTCTAGAACGATTCAAATGGTGAAATCACTATGGTATTGATAAAACATATCAAGGTACCTCTGGTAAAAATTTCAGCTCTTGATTCGGTATAATTATGCAAATACACTCTGTGGAATATAGGGGTTGTGACCAGTCCTGAAACTAGTCAATAAACAAGTGTTCTGGGTAAAACAGTAATAAATTTTTCATACAGACTCCAAATGCAGTGGGACCACTTCCATTGGAAATCGTACGGACTGTAGTTTCTTTTGTGTGAGTTTCAGAATTAGATGTTAAATATTGAGCGCAGGGCATGTTGTACAAGTTGGGTCTTCCGAACAGACCAGAATTGAATGAAGTCTACCATTCTTTCTATAACCTCTTTTTGGGGAGGATTCAAGGAGTGAAAATTAGAGGAGTTTCAGAGAATACATTGAGTAACATTATCTACAGGATCAAAGTACTCCAAGAATTGAATAATTGCAGAAATTGAAGAAGTCTCAGAAAGCATTATCAGGTTCTATGTGATGATTGGTTGATGGTGATGATTTAATGTAGAGTTTTATTATCTCTCATATATTCTTGGGTGGAAGGAAGGGGCAAGGATAGAGAGTTCAAATATCTCTTGATATTGGAGGATTGTATCTTCCCCTTGGAGGTTTATCCCTCCCTTTACATTTGGAAGCTGTAGCTACCTTTGGAAGTCATTACTTCCCTTGAACAAAAACTATTGATTATTTCTCATATATTGTGCATGGTGTATTGTGGTG
>ML847041.1:23839-35053 GCA_009831015.1 Picea engelmannii
TGAGTCAAATGGGGAAAAGGGGAAGTTTCTTCAATACAGTGAATTTCAGGGTCAAGCTCATCTATCTCCTCTCCTTCCTCATGAGAAACTAGGTTATTTTGGAGGGGGTTTTGAATCCTTTGATCTTCTCTGTCTTTCCCCCTTTGTTCCCTTGGGAAAGATTGAGGCACATTGTTATTAGGTCTCTTGAAACCTTTATTATCAACATTCTGGGGATTTCTGTACATGGGCTTCCCTTCTAACTCCCACCTTTCCATCCTAGCTGAAAGCGATTTTAGCATTCTAGTCACCTCGTCTGACTGTAGGGGAAGGGGAGAGGAATAGGATGGGGAGGCTTCAGGTCTTTTCCTAGATATATCTCTATCAGCCTTATCCCCGAGTCAGTCAACAACTAGTATGTTATATTCTACTTCCACGGCTGCATCCTGTATGTGAGCCAGAGTAGTGGCTCTTCTCTCCCTCAACAGTAGGCAGAAATCGGGATCAAAAGCACTAGCATAAGTGATCTTAGCAGAGGCTTCTGAGGGATTTATCTCAGTGGGGATTTTATTATACATCTTATTGAATCTCTTAGAACAGTCAGGGACAAAATCTCCTTATTTTCTCTTCAAGGACCCGAACTCTGTCATGTAATACATGAAGTCTTTTTTGTCTCCCCATTGTCTCAGGAAGGCGTTATCCAAAGCCTCAATCCCATCTATAGATCCAGGAGGTAGGGCTCTAAACCATTTCCTAGCTTCGCCTTCGAGGCTATGGACAAAAATTATCATCCATACATCTGCATGCATGATAACGTGATCATCTGTGAAGCTGTAAAAGGCTTCAAGGTGTTCTTATGCAGCTATGTCCCCTTCGCCTGTGAACTTGGGTAGCTGCTTAAGGTATCCATCTACTGGAAGGGTGTTGAGAGGATGTGGTAACACAAGGGGAGCATACCTAGTAGCTATTATGGCCTCCATTCTGGTCATGGGGGGATTAACTCCTGCCATGGGAATATTAGGTGGAGGAGAATTCGGAGGAGAAGGGGTGTGAACATGGGATACTGGAAATGAGCTTCCTAAAGGAAAGGGAAACAATGGGGAATACAAAGAGAGAGCTAAGGGACCTGAATGGGCAGACGCTTCTCTCTGTGTAGTAATAGTAACAAGAGGAGGGGTGGTGAAATCTTCTGCGGTCCAAAGTCTGCGCCAAGGTATAGCTTCAGGGGAGAGGGGAGTGACAAAGATTTCTCCTTCTAATGCTAGACTAGGAGGGGAAAACTCAGTAGGAACACTCCTGAAATTCAGGAAATGGGAAACCTCAGAAATAGGTTTGCTAGGAAGCCGAGAAGAAGAAAATGGAGTTTCTATGGAAAGAAATGGCGAATTACCTGGTTCAGTGATGGAGCTTTCTCCTTGAGAGGCCTTCCCTTTCCTGATAATCACCTCTGGATCCACTTCAGGCGTGGCTAGAGGCAACTATGGATGGGAACGCATGTGTCTGCCGTTGGAAGCCACAACTAAGACAACATGTTTGCCGTAGTGAATTCGTCACAATGGAGTCATCAGGTGCACAGTAGAAATCTTCAATGGATATGATGCCTAATGCACCTTCAGAATCATAAGCTCAATGTTGTTCAATCCCAGGGAATATTTTCAACTTCGTCCCCGACAACGACACCAGAAATGTTGGCGACGGAAGTCACTCCTAGATTGCAACAGGAGAAGAGCCCGACGCCCATCAGTTTATGTCACATTTGTTTATAAAGGGGTGATCAGATGGGAGTAAACTCGGAAAAACACCGTTCTAACTCATAAAACTGGGCTGGAACAACAGTGACACATGAGGTCTTGACGTAACTTAAGCTAGTAATAATGATACTAGTGAGTAAGTGGGGAGAGAGAGGGGAAATAAAGTCTGCTCTGGACGTCAGGTCTTCTAGCAGCCTTCATAAAAGAGGAGAGGTCTCGGCTATGAGATCCTCTCAGAGCCGAACAACTTCAAAATGAACCCAAGAATATTGTAGAACTGATAAAATCAAACCTACATAATATAACAATGCAACACCCGACTGGATCATTCATTCTCGGGATCTTAGATTCAGAAAAAAAGGAGAAGGAGAAGCTGGCTTCCATTAAACAAGAAATATCAAATGTTCTTCTATAACTAGAGAACCAGAGGCTGGATTAAAGCTTTACAATTGGGAGCTATGCTCTACCATCGATAGATTACAAAATGGCAAAATTGCCTACATATACTCAAAGAAAAACAACAACAACAAAACCGAGACACTGTATTAAAAACATTGCATCTGCATGTCCAATGACAATCTGCACATGCAGTCTCTGAACGATCATGCACTTATGATAGATACAATCGAACTCCTAACAGTCCTGCGGGTGAACCAACGTGCTTTTAATTCATCGCCAGACTTTCCATTTATGGCAGAGACAATGTGTAACCACCACCAACTACCTCAATAAATGCTTCCTTGGGATTGAGAACGACCCGACCAACTTTGCACTTTTGAGGTGTGGAGGTCTTCTCGCACTGCCACCTGGATTAGATGAATGACCTGATGGATAAGACATGGAGGCTAGTGCAAAGGCTGGGGCACATAATTGGAAATAATGAATGGGCGAAAGTGACATGGAACGCGGGGCTCAAGTGGATAAGGAGTGGAGATGACCACACAAATGAAGGCGACTGGGAGAGAAAGAGAGACACATGGCAGGAGGTGAGTGGGTGATGAGATGGAAAGGGGCTAGGTGGATGGAGAGAAGAGGGATGTGGCACCTGATGATGAGGCGAAGTGCCATGGAAAAATGACAGGGAAACCACAAGGTGGCAGGCCTGAGGGAAGGAGGAAAGATGAGTTGGAGGATGAGGGGAAGAACAACTGGCAGGAGGTGACAGGTGGGAATGAGAAAAAGGGGGAAAAAAGGAATGGGCCAAGATGGCACTGAGTGGAAAGCATATGGTGAAAGGTGGAGGATATTGGAGACGTGACAATGTGGGGCCTGCCGAGAGCCGCCAATTCTGGACCCCCTCCCCCTTTGTAAAGGTATAATGGAAAGGGGGGTCCAGAATCCAACCTTGACCGCAGATCTGGGCACTCTGATCTAGGCCATTTAGATATGCACAGCCGATTCTGGACCCCCCCCCACGCTTAAAGGTAGAATGGTGAGGGGGGTTCGAAAACCAATCCTAACCGCAGATCTGGGCACGCGGATTCTGGCCGCCCAGATTTGCTCGCCGCTTATGCAAATGCACAGTTGCGCCCCAACTTAGGATAAGTGGGTTTTTACTATGCTGTTTTCCCTCTTTTTGCATATGGGGGGTGTCTTTTATGAAAAATACCCCTCTTACATGTTTAGGTGCTAACAAGTACTACCCGAAACAATTAGGACTATTACCTTTTTCTTTTTGATATATCCTTCGATATTAAGGGTTTTAGGAGTGCTAATTCTTGCCAATGAATTACATGATATGGTGGGACTCAACTCTTTAGAAGAAATCTATTCTTCATCTTGAGATGGTTCTTGTTCTTGTTCTTGTTCCTCTTCACAATATATGTAGAACAATTCCTTCTCACCACACTTATGCCCCTTACTGTACTTGCTGTCACAATTAAAGCATAAAACTTTTGATTTTCTTTCCTTCAATTTTTGAGGTGTCAACCTTGTAGGTTGAGGTGTTTTAGAAGAAGGAACATTATTCTCTCGATATATATTAGGAGTGGTCCTTCTAGTAGCTATAGTCATATTTTTACTTTCAACATTTCTCGCCACCCTGAACACATTCTCCAATGATTTGGGTTCCCAAAGGTGAACTTCATGTTGAATGTTATCCTTTAAAGTTCCTATGAATACATCAATCATGTGCTCATCTGGAATATATGTTACCTTTATATTCAATCTTTTGAAGTTCTCAATGTGCTCCGCAACTGAACCCTTTTTCTTGTATCCTCATAGTGTACTATCATTTCTTCCGTGAAAATTGTTCAAGTGACAGGTGATTTGTGAGAACAAATACATTGATACCACACAAATTGATTGGGTTTTAAATATAAAAATGCAATTCGTACCTTTTGTGTGTGTGGCACATCATGTAGATAAAAAAAATTCTCCATTTGGAGTATCCATGTGTTTGGATCATTGCCATCAAACTTCCTCATATCAATCTTAGGAAAGTGGTTGGTCTTCAACCCATAGTTGGAGTTTATCCAGTCTTGATTCATCTTCCTTGTGTCTTCATCATGAATTTCATGGGATACATTTTCACTTTCAGCTGGCCTCTCTATTAGAAAATTTTGAAATCCTTCCATGATATCCCTTTTTAAACCATCCATCTTAGTATCCATTATTTCTTCCAACTTAGCTTCAAATGAATCCATCATCCATTGTAGTTCATCTTTTGTTACTTCCTTCTTTTGTAAATCATTTATGTCCCTGCACATTTATTCACCTTCATCAAGATTCCAAGTAGGACTATTTGAAGGCTTATTTTGTGTAGAAGTTCCCTTTTTTGGTGGCATGTTGGCTAAGTATCACTTTTAAACTGTGATTTGGGGGTGGTTCTGCTAGACAATATTTCTTCTATTGTATCTCCAAAGTTTCAATGCTTCTGGGTTTGAATTTTTGTTCTGTAGTTCTCCGATACATCTTTTATTCAATGCCACACGTCTGATAAAAATTGGATGTGCCAAGTGGAAGTTATGGTAACTTCCCCACACCTTTCTAATTTTTGTCCCTTCCAGGAGAGAGTACTTGTAAAGCGTTCCAAGAGAAAAATATAAGATATTTCATTATGAAACTTGCACCAGAAGTACTACAGACTTTCCACTGTCTAATGCAACTGGTTTCACTTAGTTTGGATACTCATTGAAGAAGATATCACTGTTTTACCCGGAACACTTGTTTGAGACTAGTTAATAGGACTAGTCAGCTACCCTATCTTACATAGGGTGTATATCCAAAAGAAGGATGACCCAGAAGTTGAAATTCATATCAAAACTACCTTGATAATTTCTATGAATATCCTTCAAGGTTTAATGTTTGAAACACCAATTTTTTTTTTATAGTGAAAATTTCACGATGACTAAATGAAGAATGATTCAAGAACCCGATCTTACAGAAGCTATATATACGACATTATAAATCGTCAGTATCTGAAATTTGAACCCCAAGTACCTTGATCCATCTACTAAATATTTTCCAAGGAGTTCCTTCTAAAATGTCGTAGAAAACAATTTATAGTGAAAATTGCAAGATGTCTCAGATGCAACAGCGAAACCCAAAGATCTTGAGCTTTGACACCAAATGTTAAGAACCAAATATCAAAATAGCATAAAAACCTAAGAATAAGTACTCAACGCCTTGACACAGAGAGAATTTCGGATAATAATCCTTTTCGAGGGGGAAACCTCATTATACACCACATAAATTTACAAATACAAGATGATTCCAAATGAAAAGGTCTCCTTGGTATATATAGGATACTAGGAGGTACACTTAGAACAAATGGACCCAAGAAGACATAAATAATATAACAATACTAATGTAATATGCCCCAATTAAGGGGTATTGTGCCACTATTTATGGCTTAACATGCGAGGTGCTTATTGCTTCCCACTATCCAGTGAGGAGCATTTAAATACAATTACCTTGATTTTTCCATCAATGTAGCCGTTAGAGTTGACATCACTTGAGATTGCTTGCCAGAGTTGAAATATGTTCGGAAATATTTTTCACGAAATTGGTGTGAGATCTGGGCATGGAGAGCAGGCCCATAATTTCAAATTTATCCCGCATGTCAAGTGGAAATTTGATGACGGTCATTCATTTTTCATTCTTGTCATTTTACGTTTTACGCAGATTCATGAGTGTCAAATCTTATGAAATACACGAGTTCCAGAATTATATACATGGCTAAGTCTTCCATGCCAAGATTACTAAGAAACAGGGGGAAAAAAAGTGCATCCGCCTGCCTGCCTAAAGGTATAGTTTCAAAATGGAGGAATAACATTTTTGTGTGCTAAGGAAGGTCAGACCCATACTTTTCTCTAATATATGGGTTAGATGTGATCCAATTGGATATTCAATTAATCAAATAACTATATGCAAATTGGGAGTGTGGGACTAATTAAATTTCATTTACTGTTATATTTACTCCTCCAACAATTCCCTGTCCAACCCGTCATTTCCCTGACTTAGATAGATTACACACTAAATCTATAATAAAATAAGTACTTAGAAATTATGATGGTTACACTATTGAGTGGAACATGGATTTGAAAGATTCACATTTTTTTATGCCGGTGAGTGTTGATGTGTGGATTTTGTATCCACATGTCAAATACGTCTAAAAACAAAAAAAAATGTCCCAGGATGTCAAATTCTAGGCCTGATGGAGAGTGCCATTTTATGAGATTTTAGGTCACACACCAATGTTCTTTTGTCAAATTGACTATTGAGGAAGATATCAGTCTCATCATCACCGAGAATGGATCACAACTCAAAGGAGACTTGATTCCCAAGGTGAAGCGATGTCTAAGACACGACATTGAGGTGTGTTTTTTGTTTGTTTGTTGTCTTTTGGGTTATTTATCTCATATTGGAAGCAATGTGGTTATTTTCAAGGGGAGAATTTATTGGAAGTGGTACACTTATTTCGAGAGGGAGATTTGTTTTTTAAAGTTTGAGTGGGTAGCAACTTTGATGTTTTGATTCATCATTCCACGATTCATTGATGTATATTTTATGTTTACGAAGTGAGATTAAGATATTGTCAAAGACATTTTATTGGAACAAAATGTAAGAAAGTAAAGTGATGAGAAGCATTGCCAAAGAAAAAAAATGCAGGAAAGGAAAGTGAGGAAAAACATTCCCAAAAGTCTTAGGAATTTTGTGAAATAGATCAAACTTTTTTTGTTTTGTAGGAAAATAAAGTTGTAAGTCATCTACAAAATAATTAATAATATCAAAACATTTTGGCGGTGTATAAGTTCATAAAAACATATGTATTCAAGAGAAAATTAAAATGAAGAGTGAGGCTTGTTCTATTAGAAAGCTTGGTGAAATTATGAAAGATTCAAATTTCTTTGTAACATATTAATCCTGTATTGAAATTTCAATACTTGTAAAGGATTAAGAATGATCATTGGTATCCAACACCGTATGTTTGTTATCTAGATTTATTAACAAGAGCTTGTTGTACAAGTGACTATGGAGAATTAACATTTTACAATTGGTAAATGAAGAAAAAGAATACAAAATGTTAATCATGACATCGAACTACTTTCACAAGATTTTTATGATTGATAAGATAAAAAACAAATAATTCAATAATGGGCAAAGTCATTGAACTTAGAGCATGTGATATAGAGCTTTATCAAGAATTTGTTGCTTTTACTATGCATCAAATAAATGAACTGGAAGACATGTTGGAATCATTATAATAATGGGTGATTGATATTTTAAAATTTCATGATAAGAAAGGTCAAATCATAGAATCACTAACAAAAGACTTGTTCGGAAAAAAAAATGTGTTGTTAGCATTGGAAAATTAAGTGAAAAAATGCAGAAAAAAAGTTAATGTGTGATGCAACTTGTGACACAAGTGGCTTGATTCAAAATCTTGATATTTCTTGGGTGATCAAGGTGGATATTGGTGGCCACCCACCTTTTCCATTTGGCTGAAAATAATTTTCTAGCAATTTTGGTAATGTACTATTTTTAGCAATTTTTAACTTCCGGGGCCATTTTGAGGGCCTAAATAAAGGTTTTTCGGGATCAAGCTTATCAATGATAGGAAAAGGCTCTAATTTATCCCCCCAAATGAATATCCTCGACGATACCCTTCCAACGAGCTATCGTGCACCCCAAATGGAGATCGTATGCCAAAGTTACGCCCCTGGGAAGTTGATACACCAAACTACCCAAAACGGGGTCCACAAAATTATTGGCTTTTCATCTTCCAGGGTTAGGGTTTTGGATTTTATTTATGATAAAAATTCCTTTGGAGCCTCATTGTAAAATCATCTTCTTGGGAATTCAAGTAGCAGACACATCTCTTATCAGAGATAAGCTGCCACCATTCTAGCAAGTCTTTCACTCTGTATTTTTACAGTGTTTGTACATTTTCGCTCATTAATAAAAAATTGTGTATTACTGTATATATGTGTTTATGGTTTGATATATGATAATTTTTTTTTATATTATTGGGCATCCAAGTTATCTCTGTACATTTCTTTATTATATCTCCTCTCTCATTTCGTGCCGAAAATAATCTAGATCAGTGGTATCAAAGCAGACTACTTTTGATCGTTTTTCAGTGCATGTACCCGACGAGGTCTGAGTTTAGATAGTTGGGTCTTGAGCTTGTATCTCTTGAATACAATCACTTTCACACATCTAATAAACCCTCCATGGTGGAAGAAAATAAAAATGACAGAGCAAATGATTCTATTGATCTGTTGCTTGAGCAAGCTCTCACACGACAGAGAGACAAAATGATGGAGAATGTTGCCCACATCCTTCAACACATACCGATAACAGCAGGCACATCTTCATCAAGAAACCACTTTGGAAGTATCTCACCTTTCAAGGTAAGAGTTAATTTTGATATTCCCACATTTGAAGGATAGATAGATGCAGATGCCTTAGAAAAATGGTTAAATATGCTAGAAGGTTATTTCTCTGTTCATAATTTCTCCGACATGGAAAATATCACCTTCGCACTCTGTAAGGATCTTCCCCATGTCAAACATTGGTGGGAAACTTACTAGGATAAAAGTTCCACAAAGGAGTCTGGAATATATGGGGCCTATCCCACTTGGGATTTTTTTGTGGATGTGGTAAAGGAACAATATTACCCTGTTGGAAAATATGAGGACCGATACATGGGATGGACCACACTACGGAAAGAAAGGGTCTAAACAGTTCTGGATTTCATCAATACCTTCGATACCTTGTGCACCAATATGGGTATCAAAGACTCTGAATGAAATTTGGTTTTGAAATACCGTGGGGCTCTACACAGATACATCCAAACTGAAATGGATTTTCTGGACATCTCATCACTTGGTTCTGCTTATCGATATGCTGTTAAAATCGAGCAGAAGTTTAAGCACTAGAACAAACGGGATTTCTGGTCTGCAAACCTACAACAGAAAAAGTATGATAAATATGACCCTAACAAACAACATCCCAAAAACTAGTCCAAGCCGTCGGAAAAGAAGGGTCACTGAAAGACGAAGAAGGACACTGGAAAATGGTGTGATTTCCACAAAATCCCCTGGCACAACACCGATGAATGTTGCTCAAAATAGTCATTGGTGGCTGAGATAAAAGACAAGGAGCCAAAACCTGATTCAAAATTTGATTATGAAAATACTGATAGAAGAAAAATCATCGATGTAGACCCCACACCTATAGTCATGACTGCAACAATTCAACCAGAAGTACCAACAAATTTTGAAGAGGGGGAGTGGCTTTTTCATTCACATATGTGGGTGAAGGGGACCCCACTACATTTTATTGTTTATAGTGGAAGCCAGAAGAACCTCATCTCAATAGAGGTTGTCAAACAATTGGGATTATCGACAAAACCACACCCACAACCATCCAACATTGGGTGGCTTCGCCAGGGACGAGATCTTCATGTCAAACAACAGTTCCAATTGTCATACGACATCCACCCCTTCAAGGACTAGGTATTATGTGATATTTCCACCCTGGATGTCTATGATGTTCTCTTGGGCCAGCCATATATGTGGAAGCCCCATGCTATGTACGAGTTTTGACCCCGTAGTGTCATTGTTACTCTAGGGGGTCATCTCTACAGGATACCGGAGGTAATTCCAACTATTGTCCTACCTAAACAGTGCCGCAAGGTAGTATCTCATACTACAAAATTCAACTTCTTCACAGTCTGTTCAAAGCATGGACATAAGAACACCACTACAACCTTAGTCCAAGCACCTTCTATCCAACAAAAGCAGGTCGACAAGATTGCAAAAAAGTGTAAAGATTGCTTCTGCACACATGCATCTCATGTATCCAGACTGGTTAAAAATTTCCAATCCTTCTAGCCACAGGTTCATGACAACCTTCAACAAGCTAAGCAACACAACTTCTCCAATAAGGCAAGCAACTCATCAAGATGCAGATTCAACAAACACTTTTTCCACTCCCCCGGGCACTCAACACAATGGATACCATTTCTTCCTAAGGAGGGATGATTGATATAGGTGGATATTGGTGGTCACCCACCTTTTCCAATTGGCTCAAAACAACTTTCTAGCAATTTTGGTAATTTACTATTTTTAGCAGTTTTTAAGTTCCGGGGCCATTTTGAGGGCCTAAATGAAGGTTTTTTAGGATCGATCTTCTCCATGATAGACAAAATCTCTGATCAATCCCCCCAAATGAATCTCCTTGATGATACCTTTCCAACGAACTATCGTGCGCCCCAAACAAATATCGTATGCCAAAGTTACGCCCCCAGAAAGTTGATACACCAAACTACCCAAAACGAGGTCCACAAAACTGTTGGCTTTTCATCTTCCGAGGTTAGGGTTTTGGATTTTATTTATGATAAAAAGGCCTTTGGAGCCTCATTGTAAAATCATATTCTTGCGAATGTGAATAGCAGACATATCTCTTCTCAGAGATAAGCTGCCACCATTCTAACGAGTCTTTCACTCTGTATTTTTACAGTCTTTGTACATTTTTGCTCATTAATAGAAAATTTTGTATTATTGTATCTCTGTGTTTATGGTTGCATCTCTGATACATTTATGTTATATTATTGGATAACTGAGATATCTCTATACATTGCTTTATTATATCTCTGCTCTCATTTCGTGTGGGAAATAATCCGGATCATTGGGACACTATTAATATGGTTGGTGTTAATAACGATGATATACATGTTTGTCTCTCATGTTATGAAATTCATAATGATGATTGTGGTGATATTTTTAGAAGTCAACTTAATATAGAATATGATGAAATTGGTTGTTTTGAAAGATATACAAAATGAATAGACTCCAAGTTGATGAACAAAAAATGGTTTTGATGGAAAAGGTTTCGATAAAAATGGGCAAGGCATCCAAAAACCCATAGAGATATGTATAAGGCCTAGAAATGAAGGTCTTGGTTGTGAAGGTCAAACATGCAATGGGGACATCAAATTTGTAAAAGAAGACACGTCTACAAAATGTGACTCATC
>ML847042.1:5836-17528 GCA_009831015.1 Picea engelmannii
TTTTGGTTGAGGTACATGTTGGGTACATGGTTGAGACAAGTAGTTGATGAGTTGGCACATACATGAGGTGTATAGTTGATGATGTTGGTACATCTTGATGAGTCATAGTTTATGTGTATTTGATGCATGATTGATACATATTTTGTGCATGGTTGATGCGCTCATTGATGGTATAAGTTGGTGCATGGTTGATGCACATGTTTATGGTACAGGTTGATTACAGGTTGTTTGGACATATTATTTGTACAGGTTTGGTGCATGGTTGATGCATTTGTTTATGGTATAGGTTGATGTATGGTATATGTTGGAACATTTTATAGGTACAGGTTGTTACAGGTTGATAATTACAGGTTGATTGGTACAGGTTTACAACAGTATATCTCACAGTGATAGTGGTTCTATAATTCTACTTCTACGTCAGGGCAGTTGGATGGGGCAAGGAGAAGTGGTTGTATCCACCTTCTGGTTGTAGTTGGAGAACATAGGAGGTTGGAGTCTCCTTCTGGTTGTAGCCATAGAATTGTGGAGTTGGAGCTTCCTTCAGGTTGTATCCTGAGAAACTAGGGGGTTGGAGCCTCCTTCTGGTTGTAGTGAGAGAATTGGGGAGTTGGAGCTTCCCTCAGGTTTTAGCCTGAGAAACTAGGGGGTTGGAGCCTCCTTCCAGTTGCAGCTGGAAACAAAGGAAGTTGGTGCTTCCAATGAATGTAATTCTTAAAGACATATAAGAAAAAACATTCCGTAGTTTTCTCCCGCTTTGGGTTTCCACATAAAACACTGGTGTACTGTGTATGTGTATGATTGCTCATTTGTTCATTGTTTATTTACTCTAAAACTATTGGATGACAATGCTACATTGATATAACACTTGCATTTTATGGTGAAAAAGGATTAAATTTCTCTATTACTGATTCACCCATGCTCTCAGTAATCCAACACTTTCAACTTCCTTTTTATTTTGAAATATGCTCACCCTTTTAGATATATATATATATATAGATTTTCATATGTAGATAGGGATAGAAGGAAGAAAGGTGATACGAGAGTTGCATTGATTTGCTGAGTAGATGTTATGCATTTGAGTTTAATCCATAGGTCTCCCAAAAAACCATCATAGTATTGGCCATTTTATTAATATGAAGTGAATAGAGCTTAAAGAAAAGGGTATATGGACACTTTCCTATACTTATGGATTATCATGGTATGTTCAGTAGGCATATGTGTTCCACCACAACTATTAGTTGATACCCACAACTAAGAACTTCATGAATGTTCATTCAGATAGAGCAGTCCATGCATCTCATGACTTGTAAATTTTTTCTTCAGTATGTGACAAGAATTGGACCAAACCTTTACTCAAATTTGAAGAGTAATCCTCAAGGAAAACTAAGAAGTCAAATCATCTAAGGGAACATACTGACATTCAATTTAGAGGATGAAAGCAATATGTACAAGAATAAATTAAGCACTAAAACTGAATCCAATTCGTGAAAAGAGAACTAAACTAAAAGAAGAATAAAGCTAGAATGTCAATCATCTAAAAAATTGAAAACTAGCTAAACAATAAGAAGAGAACCCGCCGTCAAGTAATAAATCCGGGGCAACAACAACAAACGCGTTTTTAATGAAAGCTTGGAAAGTAAGCAAAGATAAATAATTAGTCAAGTAATGTTAACCATTCAACATTAATCCCAATAGAAATATTGTCAGGGTAAAGATCTAAAATGAAGAACAAACAAGATTATGAGAATTGATAATCTAGTGAAAAAAATTCGCAACACAATCCTCTAATCCAATTGCTATTTAGTGAAACAAGAAAACACTTTTGGGAACCTAACAAAATGGGTTAATAGATAAGTTTATTCAAAACATATTTTCAAAAATTCAATTACATGAAACATTTCACAAACCCTTAAGCTCTCAATACTTATTGACATGAACCAATCCTTTACACACTTGAAAATAATGATTTTTTTTACATAAGAAATTACATGGAATATCTTTCACCAATGTATTACTTTATCTCTTCCATAAAAGATAATCATTAACCACAAAGATTCAAATAATTCGATTTGATGAGGCTCAGAGGGGATATTATAGTTATGAAGGTCATAAAAAATAATCATGAAAATGACTCCAAATATCAACTAGATCATAAACCATCATGGGAATACATGAAAGAGACTATATTTCTGATCAGCTGTTGAGTTGGTGACAATCTTGGTTGATTAAAAAATGTTGCAAAGTAATCTGAGCAACCAAGTTTAGATTAACACTTCCCTAAGTTGCTTTCATTTAAAGAGAAAAATCCTAAGCTATTGGTTGCACATGCCATTTTCCAACCTGCATAACAAAAGAGAATGTTGTGATCAACTATTAGACAGTTTGGGAAAAACTCTTCCTCTAAATGATTAACTTATTAAAATGAAAAATAAACTAAAAAGAAAAATAAATACCAATATTAACACTAATCCTAAGAAAATCCTACATAAGCTACTATAAACTTGAACTATATTGGTTATAAAACTCATGTAAAAGCATAACATTGGTTCAATCATTCAAGTGTTCATCTTTCATCATTTAGCTAAATATCACATCCTTCTTCTTGAGAAATAAGCATTATGTGCCTTCCCATAATATTCCCTTCGACATGAGACTTAGTGTTGTTTATGGTTGTAATATTTGAATTCTCGAACACAATGTCTTGTTCCTAAAATTAGAATTGATCAAATTAATCAATAGAACCATAAGACTTCAATTCCATCTATATTCTAAAGATACCAGTCCATAAACAATCCTTTGTCATTCTTAAAACATGAATACAAATCTGATTCAACAAATCCTCAACATTGCACACCAAGGTTTGTATTTCTTCTTTTCATTAATGATAATAATGCGGAAAATCCATATGATTATCTTCAACCTTATGAGATGAAAGAGGAAATCACGATGTTAATGGGAGAAATCATGACACTCTGGAAAGGTTCAAGTAATTTCATATCACAACCTACATGGATTGAATCCTCCATAATAAATGAAAGATATAATTAGAAATAATGAGTGAAATGACTAAATTCTAATTTTTAACGAGTTGAACTTTGACATGATGGGAAAATCCATGAAATTGATAACATCAAGTTCCCAAGAGTGTTCCAAATAGAGAAACCATAAAATCCACTTCCTTGATCTCACATATCTCATAGAAAATTGAAAAAAACGAATGTTGATGAGTATGCAACTTGTCTCTCTACTAGATAGGTTTTTCGTCTAAAAGAACTAAACATATAATCCAGAAAACAAAAATTAGCAAGATCATGAGTAAGAGCGATCAGATAAAATATATTCCAACATGACCCAAACATGATTATCTTTCCAAGTTATGAATAAAATTATTTTTGTTTCAATGAATGATGAAGAGTGTGAAGCCCAATACATTGATGAGTTACAACCTACAAGAAATTCACAGCTTGAAAACTTATTACCATGGATAAGGTCAAAATAGGTGTTGAAGCCTCAAAATTTACAATCCTAGAAGTTGCATTGAAATTTATCATTGAGGTATTTACGACTCCCAAGCATTTGAATGACTTCAACATTGAGATAAGTGTGTAGTACTAAGCCATGATAAAAATCAAATTACTCAAGAATGTAACCATAATGAGTGACTCAAAATCAACAAATCCAAAGGATAGAAAGATACTTTCCAAGAAAATATCAGGTCTAAAATTCTCATGATTGATAGGACTAGGATTAAATTTCCAATTAGCCATTGAATTGGTGAATAAAATGATTGATTCCCAAGAAATAATCCAAATAGAAAATTTTCTAGAATAGTGTTTTCCACAATGTCAAAACAAGTTTCCAGACAACCTGCAAAATATCTCTTTCTATTGTATATAAGAAGAAAATTTAGATTCATCAATATCCAAGATTAATAGAAAGAACAATATTTAAATGACTAACTCAATAGATAAAATGATATGCACATCTAAAAGCCCAAAAATTATTAATAAAGGTGATGAAAGCAATCAACTCAAAGAAAAAACAACCAAGCTCACTATGCTAAGAAAAGTCTATACAGAAAATCATGTTAGCTAAAAGTAATAAAAGAAAATAGTTAGTGTGCAAGAAACCATTTAGATAACTTCAAATCCAAAAATAGTCATTCAAATAAATTGCAAGGAATTGGAGTGGCTTGAATTTCGTATGAGTAGAAATTAACACTCAATTTCATTTCATTGTGCATGGGACAACAAGATCAAAATTATTAAAGAAATTGAATCAAGCAAAATATTCAAATTAGAATCATGTAGATATAAAGATGGAAAAAATCTGATTGCTCATAGCATTCTTTATTTAAATATTCCTCTTGCAAGATGACAAAATGCTTGAAAAAGATTTGACATTGGTGAATAATGAATATAATCATTGATATGAAAATTACCCAACACATAGAAAGTTTTTAGAATGAAAATAACACAATTTTTCCTGTATCAAAATTAAATTCAAAAATCTATTCAAGGGAAAAATTAACATGCAAACCTTCTATTTCTTTCAACCTTTGTTGAGAAATTCATTTATTGTTCAACCAACAGTAACAAAAAAGAAAAGGAAAACATAAAACAAATTAAAAACTAAAAACCAAAACTAAAATATGAAAAGAAAATACACTAGCCTATTCTATCCTACTCCTATCCTACACTCCACTGGCTGAAAATAATTGATGCAGGAGCATCCCTCACATCAAGTGAGCCAACGTGGAAGACAAAGGATAGCTGGGCAGATCCAACCGAATTTTTGAATTTTCCCTTGAAGTTGATGCGCCAAATATAAATGAGATCATTTAATGAAGGCGCCTTGGTATAATGTAATCAAACCTTGAGCGCCCCACTCTCGTCTGAAGTAGATGGAGGCATTTATAGTAGTTAATGCAGGTAGATAGAAATTTAATTCTAGATTAGACTGTTTGAGAGCGCAAGAGGGAAACGAGATATAGACACCCTCATTATGCATTGTAACAGAGTTAGAATCATTGGAGCATAGAAGAGAAGCAGAGAGCTGTGTAGAAACACCCATGTACAATTATTTGGATTAATGGAAGAAGTTGATTCAAGTTCATGGCATTGTGTTGTTCTCTGTGTATGTGTGTTGATTGATATGCTCATGAGTATTTACTTCCTGTTATGCATTTGTTTTACATGCTATGTATGAATGATTTCTTGCTGAGTGTTTGAAATCTAAGAAAGGAAGTAGAAGAAATGAGTTTCAATTGTTTCTCTATCTGAGCAAGGATTCTTGCAATGAGTGCAGTTGAAGTCATCCGCAAGGAGTGCATTGATAGAAGGCTTAGATAGTTTAACTCTTGTTCTCATTCACCCAGAAGTGAAATTGGGTTATAGGAACCGTGCAAGGAGTGCACAGGCTAAGGAAAGTCTCAGTTGTGAATCTGAGCGAAGCATTGAAGGATTGTTGCTGCAGGTGTGCGCAGAGTCGAAAGAACTCAACACTTGGAAGTGTTCGAGGATTGCCACAAGGAGTGCACGCAAGGGTCTTCTCGAAGACTCAGAATTGTGTGGAGCCCAGGAAGGACAAGGCTTCCAAGCTCGTCGAAGAGAAGCACAGGGAGTCGGTGCCGTGGAGTGGTTGAACAGGCGCTGCAAAGTTACACGCAGGAGGACCAGTTTTCACTGAGGAATACTGGGTTCACCCCATAGAAAACATCAAAGAGGAAGAGATCGACGGTTAGGATCTTGAGGGGGAAGATTTGAAAAATTCCACCAGTCGTTGGATCTGCCAAAKAAGCGAGGAGGTTACGGTCRCGTTYRGAGTTCAAGCTCTGGGGGCGTGAGTCGTTGGATCATTGATCARTTACCCATCAGTCGTCCGATCTGACAGGAGTTGCACGGGGTTTAAACCCTTGTGAGCAGAGTAAGAACCCCGAGAAGCATCGGGATATCGAGGCGTCGGGGTTCGGGAAATCGAGAGTCACGAGAGTAGAAGATCGAGAATTTTCATGGTAAAAGTCTCAGGAAGGATCAGATCCGTCCATTTGTGGAGACGCATGGCAGACATTGAGGCATCGGGAGTCGAGATATCGAAATTCCTGTGGACAGGAGATCAGGTAAGTCCACCTTGAAAACCCCGACACAAATCTGGGCCGTCCATCTGAGAGAGGACACGTGTCACATGATCGTCCATTCCAGAGATCCGGGCACTAGACATTGGGATATCGACGCTCGGGAAATCGGAGTTCCTGAGGTCGTGAAAATTGGGACATTAGAAGTCTCGAAAACGTGGGGAGAAATCTGAACCGTCCATCTTGAGGGGACGCGTGGAAACAATCAGAGTCATCGGGGAAAGTCCCGACAAAAGTCGTCTATCGACATTTTGGTCATCGGGATATCAGGAATCCTGGTGACAAGGGGTTTATGCATTTTGGAATTGCAAAGTCCGAAACCCCGATAAGGAGGGAAGTGCCATTGTGGGGGCCAACTGTCATCATAGTGGAGAATTGGGATTCGAGGGATCGCGAATCCTGAGGACATATGTATTTGGACATTGGAAAGTTTGAAACCCCGATGGGAGGTATGACTGCGGTCATATAGAGGAGGTCACATGGACCAAGAGTCTAGCCTGGAGGGATAACGGGAATTGGAGCACATCGGGATTTCGAAGTCCAAAATCCCGAAAGAAGATAAGGCTGTGGTCTTATGAAATCTGGTCATATTTGCCAGGATTCTAGCCAGGAGGGCTAACGTGAAAAAGGTGCATCAACAAATCTATTCATCAGAGATCGGGGATTCAAGAGGTAAAGAACTCTCAACGTCCGGGACCACGAAACCCTGAAACCCGATATTACATTCCCTGTGGGGAATTTGTTCATGGTCATCCAGAAGTCCATGACAGGGTGAAGGAAAGACCTGTGGGTAAATTTTCAAAGGAGATTCCAGTGGGAATCAGGGGAGCCACTCCGACGCAAGGGAGGAAATTGAACGATCCTTAATACCAGGAGGTCAGGCGCAAGACTTGCTGAGGTAGGTGCCCAGGTGGACGCCATCAAGTGGTATCAGAGCCTAGAAAAGCTTCTTTGCTTTCTGTAGCAGGGAGAAAGAAAATTCACCATGCCGCCGAGGAGAAGGGATAGACAATAACCCGATCTAGAGGAGGAAAGGGTGATGCCCAGAGGAAGGGGTAGAGAAGTGCAGAATCCAGAAGTGGAAAGAGTTCTGCATAACTTACGTGCTAGAGTCGTGGACATGGAGATAAGACAAAGGTGCAAAGCTGATGTAGGAGATATCAGTGAGTCCAAAAATGAAGATGATGCTGGACATGGAGAAGAAGAAATCCTAGCGGAAGATGCAGCAAATGAGCACTTACTTAAAGCTGTTGCAAGAATGGGTGCAAAGGTAAAAATGGACATTCCAGTTTATGAGAGAAATCTGGATGTAGAAGAGCTTCTAGACTGGATTAGAGATCTAGACACCTATTTTGACTATGAAGATATAGAAGAGGACAAGAAAGTCAGGCATGCCGTCACGATATTAAAAGGACATGCAACCTTGTGGTGGGATGAACTACAAGCTGACAGGCGTTGCCAAGGCAAGCAAAAAATTAAGAGCTGGGACAGGATGATTGCAAAAATGAAGGCAAAATTCATTCCCAGGGACTATCAAATTTCTCTGTTCAGGAGAATGCAGAACCTGAGACAGAAGCTGATGACAGTAAAGGAATATACTGAGGAATTTTACAGGTTGAATATCAGGGCAGGTCATCGCGAAAGCAATGATGAAAAAGTGGCCAGGTATATGAATGGCCTGAGATATAAGATTCAGGATGAAATGAGCATGGCAACCATCCAAATGGTGGAGGATGCTTATCAGATGGCTTTAAAAGCATAAGAGAAGTTGAGCTGAAAGCAGAGTCAAAGAGGCCGAGGCAGAAGCCAACCTAGAGGCAAATCAGTTGCCCAGGAAAGAACCCAGAAGCCCAAGGATGACTGGAAGAAACCTCAGACTCAGACAGAGACAAGTGGAAGCTCACAGTGAGGGCGATATGCTGAACAGAGAGGACAACATAATGAGCAGAGAGGATATTAGGCTGATAACAACACTTTTCCTCGTACTAGAGGTAGAGGAAGAGGAAGAGGTGGAGTAATCACATGCTTCACATGTGGAAAGAATGGGCACAAGTCTTATGAGTGTCCAGAGAAAAAGAAAGAAGTTGGAGAAGCTCACATCGCCGAGGTACAAAGGTGAGATGTTGAGACAAAAGACGCTGAAGGTGGAAGATCGCTCATGATGCGAAAAGTTCTTTTGACACCCGAAAAAGAAGTCGAGAGCTCAGTCCAAAGAAACAGTCTTTTTAGGACTGCTTGCAAGACCAAGGATAGAGTGTGCAAGGTCATTGTGGACATCAGAAGCACTGACAATCTCGTTTCAACCGAGATGGTAGAAAAGCTGAAGCTGGAAATGACTAATCATCCAAGTCCATATAAAGTTTCGTGGCTACAAAAAGGACATCAGGTAAATGTCACCAAATAGTGCTTAGTTGAATTTAAGATAGGGAGATATAATGATAAGATTTTATGTGATGTTATTCCTATGGATGTTTGTCATGTATTGCTGGGTAAACCGTGGCAATATGATAGAAATGTGATTCATGATGGGAGGATGAACACATACACCCTGGAGAATAATGGGAGGATACACATCTTACGTCCAATAAAGGATAAGGAGGTGAAGCCGTAAGTAAGCAACACATTACTTCTCATGAGTGGGAAGGAACTCCTTACCGAGGTTAAGAAGAAAGAGGATCCACAATTCTTTGTGTTCAGGAAACCGAAGATTGTTCTGACTAGCACAAGAGTGGATGATTTGCCAGGAGAAGTTCAGGGACTGCTGGAAGAGTTCCCTTATATAGTAGTGGATGAATTACCTCGTTCGTTGCCACCAATGAGAAGTGTGAGTCATCATATCGATCTCATACCCGGAGCCAGTTTACCAAACAAAGCCGTGTACAGATTGACGTCGCAAGAGAATGAAGAGGTCAAAAGACAAGTCCAGGATTTGTTGGACAAAGGTTTGGTTAGAGAAAGATTGAGTCCGTGTGCTGTTCCGATAGTACTTAGTCCGAAGAAAGACGGAGGCTGGAGGATGTGCACTGATTCAAGGGCGATTAACAAGATAACCATTAGGTACATGTTTCCATTACCGAGGATGGATGATTTAATGGATTTCTTGAGTGGAGCGAAATATTTTTCAAAGATTGATTTGAAAAGCAAATATCACCAGATTTTCATGAGAGAAGGTGATGAATGGAAAACAACATTCAAGACAAATGAAGGTTTGTATGAATGGCTTGTTATGTCGTTTGGCTTAACAAATGCGCCAAGTACCTTTATGAGGTTGATGAATGAAGTCCTGAAAGATTTCATCAGAAAATTTGTTATCGTATATCTGGATGATATACTGATTTTCAGTAAAACGGAAGCTGAACATCTGAAGCATTTAGCCATTGTGATGAAGAGATTACATCAAGAGAAGTTGATGATAAACATAAAGAAGTCCTCATTCATTAAGACAAAGATCATTTATTTGGGATTTGTTATTTTGGCAAATGAGTTGAGGATGGATCCAGACAAGGTGGAGGTAATCAAGAATTGGCCATCACTGAGGAACATATTTGAGGTGAGAAGTTTTCATGGTTTGGCTAGTTTCTACCGAAAATTCATCAAGAATTTCAGTGGAATTAGTGTAGCGATGATGGATACAGTGAAGAAAAGACATAAATATTTTCACTGGACTGAAGAGGGTGAGAAGAGTTTCAATTTGTTGAAATGGAAGATTACGGAACAACCAATTTTGGTGTTGCCGGATTTTCAAAAGACATTTCAGGTGAAATGTGATGCAAGCGGGTTTGCAATAGGAGCAGTCTTAAGTCAAGATGATAGACCAATTGCATATTTCAGTGAGAAGCTGAATGAAGCGAAGGTGAAGTATTCCACGTATGATAAGGATTTTTATGCCATCATCCAGGCATTGAAGAAATGGATGCACTATTTGATTCCGAAGGAATTTGTTTTATATAGTGATAACCATGCATTGCAGTTTGTGACTCAACAAGAAAAGTTGAATCAGAGGCATGTTAAATGGGTTGAGTACATGCAAAATTTCACGTTTGTGATTAAACATATTTCTGGTACTGCTAACAAAGTTGCTGATGCTTTGAGCAGGAAGTGTTTGCTGTTGCAGGAGTTCAGAGTCAAAACATTGGGTTTTGATAATCTCAGAGGCATGTACGTAGATGATCCAGACTTCAAGGAAGTGTATAAAGCAGCTGAGAATCCAGTTCTCAGAGATAGCAGCAAATGGGCCGAATACATGATCCAGGAAGGGTTGCTATTTAAGGGCAATCAACTATGTATTCTGAATTCCTCCATGAGGGAGAATCTGCTGAAGGAAAAACACAGTGGAGGATTGGTCGGACATTTCTGTCATGATAAGACATTCACAAAGATGAGAGAGTCATACTTTTGGCCAGGGATGCGATCATAGGTCAAGAGGTTTGTAGACCGATGCAAAATTTGCCAGCATTCAAAGGGAAGGAAGCAAAATGTGGGTTTTTATGAACCATTGCCCATACCTGACAGGCCGTGGGATGAAATTAGCATGGATTTCATATTGGGATTGCCAGGGATGCAAAGAGGATTTGATTCAATCTTTGTGGTAGTGGATAGATTTTCCAAGATGGCACATTTTATCCCATGTCAGAAAACTAGTGACACGACGCACATCGCGAATCTGTTTTTCAAAGAAGTCGTTTGACTTCACGGCTTACCAAGGAGTATTGTTTCGGACAGAGATACAAATTTATTACGACACTTTTGGAGGACATTATGGAAGAAGCTGGGGACTAACTTATTGTTTAGTTCATCTTATCATCCTCAGACAGATGGACAGACAGAAGTGGTGAACAGAAGTCTGGGAGACTTGCTGAGGAGCCTGGTGGCGGAGCACCACAACAGTGGGGACAATACATTGCCGCAGGCAGAGTTTGCGTATAACGACTCAATGAATCGGAGCACAGGCCAGAGTCCATTCCAGATTGTATATGGCAAGAAGCCGAGAGGAGTTTTTGAATTGAGAGATTTGGAATAGAATGCTACTAGGAGCGCTAGTGCAGAAGAATTCGCGGAGGCGATGAAAGAACTTCACAGCCGGGTGAAGGAGCGATTGCAGAATTCAAGTCAGGAGTATAAGCGGAGAGCAGATCAACATCGAAGACGACTCCAATTTGAGGTTTGTGACTTGATTCTAGTGCACTTGAGAAGAGAAAGGTTCCCGAGAGGAACATACAATAAATTGAAGATGAAGAAAATCGGACCATGCAAGGTCTTGCAGAAAATTGGAGAGAATGATTATGAGATTGAATTACCCGATGGGATCAGAATTTCTCCGATATTCAATGTCTCATATTTATACCCATATAAACTTGAGGAAGCAGGAACAAGTGATGAACAGTCAGAGGTTCAGTGGCAGAAGCAGATGCCAGTTGCAGAGAAGCCACAGATGGAGCAGATACTGGATAAACGAGTGGGTAAGGAGACCAGAAGGAAAGAATACTATGAATATTTGGTCAAGTGGAAGGACCATCCAGTTGAAGATGCCAGTTGGGAGACTGAAGCGGAGATTCTGAA
>ML847042.1:25645-44694 GCA_009831015.1 Picea engelmannii
AATAAAGTGGAAAATAATAATGTGAAACCCAAATGTATTTATGAAAATGGTATGATGGAAGGTTAATGGGACGATGAAATGTAAGGAATAGTGAAGGGAAAGGTGGATGAAAATGTGACATTTCTGAGTCCTAACACTACTTCCAAAGACACCCTTTCAAGGGGTGTTGTGTTGCTTCTTGCATGAGATCTCTGTTGGGATACAAAGAGGGGGGTGGGGGGGTGAATCAATGTGAGTACTTTATGATCACTTTTAACCATAATATGTAACCATTAATTTAATCAACAATATATCATCAACATTATAAGTCAACAAAGCATATTAGACATCCATATAAACACAATACACCATAATTTACATGGAAACCGAAATGGGAGAAAACCACATAATGCTTTTCTTATATATCAAAAGAATACATTCATTGGAAGCACCAAATTCCCAATTCCCCAACTACAATTAGAAGGAGGCTATGACCCCCTATTTACAGGCTCCAACATGAAGGAAGCTACAAATCCCCGAGTTCTCTGGATCCAACCAGAAGGAGGCTACAACCCCCTGATTCTCAGGATCCAACTTGAAGGAATCTCCAACTCCCTGAGTTCTCCGAAACCAACCAAAAGGAGGCTACAACCCCATTTCCTTGCCTCATCCTGCCACCCTGAAATACAAATGTAGACCAAAATTTCACTACCACAATCACTGCCACTGCCACTGCCAATGTCACATCAATCTATCATTGTATCTAACTTATCAATTTCACTACCATAAACCTGTAACTAATCATCAACATATGTTGTTCCAAAACCTGTACCATACCATACATCAACTGTGTACCAAAAAATGTAGTATAACATGCATCAATCATGTTCCATAAGATATGCCAAATGTATATACCATAACATCAATGATGAGTAGCTTATCATTACCATGTATATATACCATATCATCAATGATATACACGAATGTGCCTCAAGCCAATATCACAAAGGTGTGCCTATAACAAATAACCATAACATCCATAGACTAAATACCGAGAATATGTCTCATGCATATATCACTGAAACCATAGAATCCCTATGCCCGAGAGGCCTCCAAGATAGGCCTTAAGCATATGCCATACCATACATTAAGCAAGCCTCAAACAAACACATAGAAAACATACCTTTACTCATGAAACCTGTAGCATACCATTTCAAACTATATAATAAACCTGTCGTACCTTCAATCCTTGCCGCATCCTGAACATAGCTATCCTCTTCAGATCTATCTTGTCCTCATGGGACCAAGACCTCCTGTCTAGTGGGGCCTCACATGATAAGCCCTAGACAACCCACAGGGGTGCTTCACAAGACACTAGTAGTATGAACAATGAGGGTAAACCAAAATAGGGTTTCCTTAAAAATTTACGCTCTCCTCTGCAACCCTGGAACTCTCACACTTCTCACTTATCGCTACCTCATATTTTTCCATTGAAAAATTTCCAAAAAATCACTTACTCACAAGAAGATATTCAATATAATGAATGATTAATGTACTTATGAGAGACTCCTTGAGGTGTATTTATACTTTTTTCAAGTAAAGTCTCTCCTTAATCTTAGGGGATTCTAGACTTTCTTGTTACAACCACTTTACCATTTCATTAATTGACTTGTAACTAACTATAGGCTTTTTAACCATTCTTTGGGGATTCTAACTTCACAAGGCCATAACTCCTCAACTATGAGGAACCACATGGTGTACCACCTATCAATAGAAATGACATGACAAGGAATATCCATCCATGAGTGAGTTACCTATATTTACACTATCCTTCATGACATTTTTCTTTGATCAACTACGGGTTCCATAACCACACCTATGGGGCTTCTTATAGACTTATTCAAAGCGTTTTTCTGTGAGGGCCATGCTTAGAGATACGCCATAAGGATAACAATTTGGAGACTTCTCCAAATACACCCATAACACATGTTTACATCAATGACAACCACTGCTTGTTGACATCAATGAAAACAAACTATCCAACAATCTCCCTCTTTGACATTGATGGAAACACTCATGCTCCTGCTCATGCTCCCCCTATGAAATTTTTTTTGGACAACTGAGAGGGGGGGGTGAATCAGTTGTTACCGTGCTTAAACAATTAGGCTTCTTTTAAACTCTTTGTAGAAACACTGAATGATGATCACATTAATGCAGGGAAATAAACAATGGCACATTCAACATCAGTCACACATATATGAGAAACACAGAGACAGATATTTCCCAAGGAAACCCATACAGATTAAAAACCTCTTTTTCTTTATATGATAAGTAATGGTTACATTATTTACATTATCATACATATGAGCACCAACTCATAATGAGACTACAACCTCAGTTTTGCAAGCTGCAACTTGTTGAGAGCACCAACTCTCTATTTTCTCTAGCACCCACTAGAAGGAAGCACCAACTCCCTGGTTTCTCTAGCACCAACTAGAAGGAAGCACCAACTCCTTGGTTTCTCTAGCACCAACTAGAAGGAAGCACCAACTCCCTGGTTTCTCTAGCATCAACTAGAAGGAAGCACCAACTCCCTGTGTTCAAGCGCCCACTTGAACCTTTGAGGACACCAGTCCTCCCTAGCTCCTCCCAACCACCCTGGAAAATAAATCTTTGCTTTTGATACTTGTTACAGTGATATGATGTTCAACAATGACTTACCAGACTCATCACTGTTCTGCTTCATTTCGTTGCTCTGTCTGCCTCGTTGCCTTTCTGCACACATGACTTATGCTATCTGTTCTTCTGCTTTTTATGCTCTGTGCGCCATGTCCATTCAATGCACAGTTCCTCTTCTGTGTAATTCAGCTGTTGCACTCTCCTCCTTCTTCACACATGAATCACTTTCACCACCAACAACCACAACAAACTCCAACAGCAACAACAACCCCATCTCTTCTCTGTACCATGTATTTATAGCTTCTGTGCACCTTGTGCATGCAATGTTCGCAATGCCTCTGCATGCTGACTCCGCGCCATTATCCTCCACCTCTTGAGTGCTCTTTCTGATCATCATCGTGACTCTTCAGCTTCTCTGGTGGTTCGCCCCGCGTGTCCAGCATCACTGTATGTTATACTGAGATTCCTCAGCCTCTCTGGCAGTTTGAGACTCTTCGTCTTCTCTGTGACAGTCAAACTCACCTTCTCTGTTTCAGTTACAGTCCTCAATGCTCATCAACTGTCAATCACCTCCACGAACATCTTCATTCCTCTCAGAGACTCTTCACCTCCTCTGTCAGTCATCCCAAAGTATCTTCGCATCCTCTGGTAGAAACCATCAATGGTTTCTAGCATTTTCACTGTATCGTGCAACAATAGCCCTCAGATCTCCTTCAGGTTAATCTACGCCGTTGGATGAGCTTTATTAATCTTGCCTTTAAATCGGGTTTCGACATTTCGACATTCCTGTTGCATTGTGTTCTTGCCTCTCCAAGTTGTGATCCCCGAAAATGAGCTTGGTTGCTCTATCTCTTTCCTCCATCTCTCGCTGATGTGTCCAAGGGTTGTGACCACAGCCTTATGCATAAGGCACTTTCACGATTTCGCATTTCACGATTTCGTGACTCCTAATGTTGAGAGTCTCTGACTTCTCCATCTCTCGATTTCTGAAACTTCGATACAGAACTTTTCTGCACTAGCTCCTTCCCCAATATGACTATGGTCATAACCAAGTGCCTATGCAAAAAGCGCTTTCGCGATTTCTCGTTTCGTGATTTTCGACACTATGCTCCGTTGACCCCAAGTCAGTGAAATTTTGATCACTTGCCACATGTCCTGTGATTCCATGGTCCAGATCTAATCTTGATTCAATGACAATGATTGAATCACGATTTCACGATTTCAACATTCTTGATGCATTGGGTTCTTTGCCTCTCTATGTCGCGATTCGCGAAACTCCGATATGGAGTTTGATCAATGGTCCAGATCTGATCTCTATTCAATGGTTGCGATTAAATCATGATTTCGAATATCGCGATATCGAGATTCCTGATGTCAATAATCTTTGACACGTCCAACTCTCGATCCCCGATGCTTCTCCATTGACTGGAATCAACGGTCCAGATCAAAGCTTGATCTGATGGCTCAAATTACATCGTGATTTTGCATATCGTGAAATCGGGATTCCTGTGGTGAATGTTCTTTGACAACTTCAACACTCGATCCTCGAAACTCCGACATGGACTGGAATCAACGGTCCAGATTTGATCTTGACTCAACGACTGCGATTGAAGTCGCGATTTTGCATATCGTGAAATCAGGATTCCTGTTGCATTGTTTCTTTGACATCTCCAACACGCGATCCTCGAAACTTTGACATGGTGTAAGTCTGCTGACGTCACATGTGTTAAATAACTGCCACGTGTCACCCTGATTCATGACTTACATGTGCTTGGCATGTTGAATTGGTCTGACACTTGTCATTACCTAGTTGTGCCACGTGTTCCTAGATGACGTGGTCTGCTGACATGAATCGGGTCGACGGTCTAGATCACATCTTGATTTGACGGTTCAGATTCAGTTAAGATTTCACACATCACGATTTCAGGATTCTTGATGTCAATATTCTTTGACATCTCCAACTCTCGATCCCCAAAACTCCGACAGGGAGTCGGATCAACGGTCCACATAACCCCTTGAGATGGACGATCCTCCTGCTTTCGGGATTTTGTGAGCCCTCTACTCCTTGCACTTTTAAAGATCGTGCAGGTTTTGATCGATCCAACAGTGGTCAGACTCTGCGTTCAAATCTAACGCCTGAGATCTATCCTCCAGATCTGTGCGCTTCTTTTGTCTTCATTCATATCTGACGACCATCGGGAATTCAGGATGAGATCCAACGATCACTGACGCTTCTCCTCCGGAGCGTACTTTGTCCTTGTTTTGCCTTCGCTGCATACTCTGATCTTGCCATCAATGACAAGCTTACTTTGCTTGATAATAACCTGCCAACAATCCTCTTCACTATCTCTTCTGAACTTATCGGGCTTGCTCTGTAGCGTCTTCCTAAAATACTTCTGGTGCCCGTCTGTTACATTCTTCCTATACTCATGCCATCTTCATTGCTGCACTTGCCATCAATGACAAGCATGCGCTACCTGTTAAACATTTGCCAACAAAATTCTCTGTTCTTTCTCTCCATTTCCATGCCTTTGTTCTCTATCTCTCTCCCTTTGACATCAATGGAAAAGGGTAACTCTCCTTGGGGCTGCTCCCTTTGCCTACAATCTCCTACTTTCTATTCATGGTGATTCCTTGTTTAAATATCTGATGAATATGAAAATCATTCAAAATATTATTTACTTAGAGTCTTCATGTATTCTTCTTCTCCCCCCCTATCTTACTGTGCCTAATGTCGTGTGGATCACTATGGGGCAGATACTATTCCAAGTTTCTATCGAAGATACTCAAAGCTCTCACTCGGAAGAGGTTTGGTGAATATATATGCAATCTTCTCTTTTGTCCCAGTGTATTCTAGCTTGATGTTCTTCTATGTAACATGTTCCTGTAGAAAGTAAAAATTGAACCAAATGTTCTTCATCTTGGAATGCATTACTGGATTCTTGGAGATACAGATATAACTAGTGTTATAATAGAGTATTAGAATAGGCTCATCATATTCCACCTGTATATCCTGCAAGGTCTGCTTCATCCAGAGAACTTGAGTGCAACATGCTGCCGCTGCAATATATTTTGCTTCTGTTGTGGACAAGGATACTGATGAAAGTTTCTTGCTTAACCATGATACTAGACACTCACCTAAGTATAAATCTGCTCCACTTGTACTTCTTCTATCGTCAATGCTACCTTCCGAATCTACATCTGTGTAGGCGACCAAAGATAGTTCTTTCCATATTGGATACCATAATCCAAAATCTTTTGTTGCTTTGAAATATCTGAATATTCTCTTTACTGCCATAACATGTGTTTCTTTTGGTGCTGCTTGAAATATCACAACCTTTCCAACTGCTTGCATCACATCTGGTCTTGATGCTGTCACATAGAGTAAGCTTCCAATCATCGATCTGTAGAGTCTTTGATATGCATCCTTAGATTCATCATCCTTTCTCAACTTGCAACTGGTCTGCATAGGAGTACTTACGAGTTTGTAGTCTTCCATTCCAAACTTCTTTAGAATTTATCTGATGTACTTGATCTGGGAGATGAAAATACTTTTATCATGTTTACATATCTATAATCCCAAAAAGAACTTCAAATCACCAAGCAAAGACATTTCAAACTCATTCTGCATGTCTTTGGAAAACCTATGACTCATCATGTCATCATCGCTCCCAAATATAATATCATCTACACAAACTTCAATTAGAAATCTATTGTCTCGATCCACTTTTATGTAGATATTGTTGTATGCGTTTCCATTCCTAAATCCTTGTTGCTGTAGATACCTGTCGAATATTGATTACCATGCTGTGGGGGCTTGCTTGAGTCCATACAATGCTTTCTTTAGTCTGCAAACATAACCTTCCTTTTCTGATAGTAGAAACCCTTCAGGTTGTTCGATGTAAACTTCTTCTTCTAATTATCCATTTAGAAAGGATTATTTTACATCCATCTGATATACTTTGATTATTTTAGAACATGAATAGGCTAAGATCAATCTGATTGCTTCCTTTCTGACAACTAGTGGAAAAGGTCTCCTCAAAATCTATACCTTCAATTTGAGAATATCCTTTGCATACTAACCTTGCTTTGTTTCTGGTTACCTGTCCATCCTGATTCAATTTGTTCCTGAAAACTCACCTTTTACCAATCACGTTCTTGTTCTTCAGCCTTAGAACCAACTCCCATGTGTTATTCTTCTCTATCTGATCCAATTCTTCATCCATAGCCTTGACCTAGTTTTCATCATTGCTAGCTTCTTCAAAACTGCTTGGTTCAACTGCAGATAATAGTGCTAGATGCCTTTGTTCTAGTGAACATATTCTTCTTTAGGTTTCAAATATTGCATCTTTATTCCCAATAATATGTTCTAGTGCATGGTTTTTTTATACTCATTGGATGGGTGTCTTGGGAGGTATCTAATGCTAATCTTCCTCTTTTTTCTGGTTTTGGCTGCTCTTCTTCTTCTTCTTCTTCTATTAGATCTTCTTCGTCATCTTACTCTTTTGAATCTTTGCTTCCTTCTTTAACCTTCTCTACATTTGTCTCGTTAATTGTTACATTGATTATTTCTATGATTCTGTTGAGTCTTGGACTGAAGCATTTATTTGCTTTTATTTTTTTTGAATACCCAACTAGTATGTCCTTATCAACTCGGAAGTCAAATTTTCCAAGCCTGCCATATTCTCTTTTGATATAACATTTGCTTCCAAATACTCTAAAATGATTCACACTGGTCTTCCTTTCCATAACTCATAGAGAGTCTTATCACTATTACTTTTGAGAATTCCTCTATTTAGGATGTGAACTTTTGTATGTACTACTTGTTCCCAAAATATGTAACTCAACTTGGAATCTTTCAACATGGTTCTGGCCATTTCCTGTACTGTTATATTCTTCCTTTCGAAAACTCTATTTTGCCGAGGTGTCTTGGATGTTGAGAACTATATTTTTATTCCCTGGTTGCCACAAAAATCCATGAATTCTTTTGATGTAAAATCTCCTCCATTATCTGATCTCAAACACTTGATTTTTGAGTCCATCTCGCTCTGAAACATCTCTTTGTATATCTTGAAGTGTTCGAATGCCTCTGACTTCTTTCTAAGAAATCAAATTGCAATAATTCTTGTGTAGTCATCAACCAGTAGCATTAAATATTATTCTCCATTTAATCCCTTCGTTCTTGTGGGTCCACATAGGCCAGTGTGTACAATCTCCAATGGTTTTGTCATGGAGTAATCTTTTGATTTGAACTTGGTCCTGGTTTTTTTTCCTTGTAGACAATGCTCACATAGAGTATTTGTTGGTTTTGAGATCTCAGGCATTTATTTCATTGCTTCCTTTCTACTAATTTTGACAAGGTTGTCAAAGTTCACGTGAACCATTCTTATGTTCCAGAGCCAACTTTCATTTTATTTTCTTAAGCAACATCTTTCCTTTCCAATTTCATTTAGGACATATGTTAATTGAGGTTATTTTAGTTGTAGCCACCAATTTTCCTGATCCTTCTTTCCTTATGTCACATTTTTCCTAGTCAAACAAAAGTTTGTGTCCTTGATCCCACATTTGACTTACACTTGGAAGATTGTGCTTCATATCTTCGCCCAGTAGAACATTTTCTTTCTTGGCATTTTTGCTTCCAAGCTTAACTATGCCTCTACCTATAATTCTGGCTAAGTTATCATTTCCAAATGAAACTGATCCATCTCGTTCCTTCTTCAGGGTCATAAACTTTTTCTTATCACATTTCATATGATTTGAACATCCAGTCTCAACATACCACCCACTTTTCTTGTGTTGCGCCTATAAAGAAAGCGAGAATTCTTTAATGTTGAATTGATCATGCTTCCTTATTCATATCCTTTGTGGTTCTTGTTTGATATTCTACTTTGGTTCCCTTGGAGGAACAATCAGTCTACAATATCTGGCCACATGTCCAAAATTGTTGCACTTATAGCGCTCTACTTCATTACTTAGTGAACCAAAATTGTTGTAATTTCTGTTCTGTGTTTCATGTGAGCTTAGCCCGAGTAAGAAACTGATATAAAATAAGGTTCTTCTTAGTTTGGTCGGAATTTTCCCCAAGGATGAGGTTCTCCTGAAAGGTTAGTCTTATTTAAGACCATGTCACCAACTTTGAATATCCTTTCTAACACCTTATAATTGTGGGATCTGGATATATGCCTTTTGATTGGTTTGAGTGTGTTCAACTGCCTTTAAGCATAGTTCATGCAATATCTCTAGTTGTGCTAGAAGAGATTGTTGATGTTCATCAATAGAAATGGGATCCTTGTTATCGTACAAGCCTCCTACTTTCATGGTGATCTCAGGCTTGACCTGGAAAATTCCGGTGAGGTGAGTACTAAACTCCATTTGATTGTATGATTCCTCCCTAGTATGGGTCTTACCATGGTAACTACACAGAATTGAAGAGTCAAAGTGACTTATCACATTATTTTAGATGAGAGCAGATGGAGAGGGAGATCGAGATCCTTCTTCCTCCAGAATAACAAAACATTGTTTAGATGATTCATATGGTGGGAACTCGATGATTGGATCAATAATGGTTGATGATATTGTCATCCTTCCCCGAATCTTGACTTGGTGAGTCCTTCCCTTGATAGTTGAGCCCTTCCTTGGATTCCTGAAGGTTAAGGACTTGTCACTCTTTGAATCTTCAAGAGACATCATATAACGTAGATGTAGACAACATATAAAGTATCATCTTTCCATCTGTTTACCTGTCCACTCGTTTCTAGGATAACTGTTGTTCTATTATCCTTCATAATTGCTTCTGTTCTTGGCATAGGCTCTACAATTTGCAACTTTGTGTCCAAAATTGTTACAAGAATAACATAAACCAAGAAAAATAGTTTGACATATGGATGCAGGGGATCTTATGAATGGTGTTGTTCTTATGAAGCCTTCTTCCTCTTGAGATGTTGTTGATTTCTAATTCTATGTTCTGAATCTTCTAGGTGGTCTAGTTCCTCTATGATTTTCTTCTTGAGTCTTCATGTATTCCTCTTTCTTGATAGTTCCTCTAACGATTTCTGCATAGTTGCTTTGTTCTGCTTCATGTTATGTCGTCTTGGATCTTGAACCTTTCTCAGTCTACATTTGGTTGTGTCCTAGCCCAGACCTATCATAGTACAACCTTTGATTACTAATGATCTCATCCAATATCTTGGTGTTATTCTGGTGCATATCTTTCTTTTGAAGATATTTTCTTAAGGTGACTATTTCTACTTCCAAGCTTTCAATAATATTCTCCTTATCTTCTAACTAATTTTTGAGTGTTTCTTCCATCCTTCCGTCTTCTTTTACCTAGATTTTTAACTTTGTGATTATCTGCTCGATTTATTCTGAGTTGGAATTTTGAGATCCTTTTTTATTCTTTAATTCTTCCTTGAGTGACTTGATTTTCTTTCTTTCTTTCCCTAGTTCTTCTAAGGCACTGATTAATTCTACTATGAGATCAACTTTGCCTTCTTCTTCATAATCATGTTCATCATCACATACTTCCATGAACAATACTCTTTCTGAATCACTGTCACTATCATCATCCTCATCGGATGAGGAGCTGTCTTCCTTTGAGCAGAAGTTTTTCTTGAAGAATTTATTTTTGTTCCTTCTCTTGTATCCTTTTTTATTTTTATTTTTCTTCTTAGGATCTTCTTCTTGATCGCTACCTTTATTCTTATCATAAGGAAATCTAGAATCAAAATGACCAATACCATCACAATTAAAACATTTCAATGGAAGCATACCTTTGTACTTGCCGGTTCCTCTTTTTAACTTCCTTATGAAGTTTTCCACTTCATCTTCCTCTAAATCATTGCTGCTACTACAATTTGTTTTTTACTTTTGCTTGTTTTTATTCTTTGTCTTCTTAGATGATTTAACCACTTCTTCCTTCATGGCTAGGTTCTCTTGTTCTATCCTCATTTCATAAGCTGTGAATATTCTGTGTAGCTCGTCTATGCTCAAACTGTCAAGATCCGTTCTTTCTTCTAGGGATGATATCTTATGATCAAATCTAATTGGTAGAGATATTATAACTTTTTGAGCGACCATTGATTCATAAACTTATTCTCCCATTCCTCTAATAGTATTCATTGTTTCTTCAACTCACATAAAGTAGGCTGCAATGTCTTCATCTTCCTTCATCTTCAATTGCTCAAACTTAGCTCTCAGGGTTTGAAGCTTAGCTCCCTTGACTTTGGTATCTCCTTTGTACATATTTTGAAGTTTATTTAAAAGATACTTTGCGATCTTCCAATGCATAACTTTGACAAATACTGAAGCATCCAGACTACTCATAATTGTGCCTTTAGCCTTTGAATTATTTTTGATGAGGTTGTTTCTATGTTTGTCAGTTGGGGGAGGGGATGGTGCTGCATATCCGTCTACTACTAATTTCTAAACATAAAATTCCTAAGCATGTAAAAAGGTTTGCATCCTTTTATTCCAAAAGACATATTTCTGACCATCAAACCTTGGTGCTCCAATCTTAACGTATTCCATGATCTCCTTCCAGTGGTTAAATTGTTTCTTGAAGGACCTGATCTGATACCAATTGTTGGAATATCGAGAGGGGGGGGGTGAATCAATGTGAGTACTTTATTATCACTTTTAACCACAATATGTAATCATTAATTTCATAAAAAATATATCATCAATATATCATGAGTAGTATAAGTCAACAAAGAATGATAGACATCCACAGAAACACAGTTTACCAGAATTTATGTGGAAACCCAAATGGGAGAAAACCACACAATTATTTTCTTATATATCAAAAGAATACATTCATTGGAAGCGCCAATTCCCAATTCTCTAGATACAATTGGAAGGAGGCTACAACCCCCTATTTATAGGATCCAACCTGAAGGAAGCTACAACTCCATGAATTCTCTAGCTCCAACCATAAGGAGGCTACAACCCCTTAATTCATAGGCTCCAACTTGAAGGAAGCTCCAAATCCCCAAGTTCTTCGGCACTGACCGAAAGGATGCTACAACCCCCTTTCCTTGCTCCATCCTGCCGCTCTGAAATATAAATGTAGACCACACTATCACTACCACAATCAATGCCACTAATACTGCCACTGTCACATCAATCTGTCACTATATCCAACCTGTCACCATCACTATACCATCAACCTGTAAATGATCATCAACATATGTTGTACCAAAACCTGTACCATACCATGCATCAATTGTGTACCAACAAATGTAGTATAACATGCATCAATCATGTACCATAATATATTCCAAATGTAGATACCATAACGTGAGTATCTAATCATGTACCATGTATCTATATCATATCATCAATGATATACAAGAATGTGCCTCAAGCCAATATCAAAAAGGTGTGCCTCTAAAAAAGAACCATAACATCCATAGACCAAATACCAAGAATATGTCTCAAGCATATATCATCTCAACCATATCATCCCTATGCCCAAAAGGCCTCCAAGATATGTCTTAAGCATATTCCATACCATACATGAAGAAAGCCTCAAACAAACACATAGAAAACATACCTTTACCCATGAAACCTGTAGCATACGATTTCAGATTGTATAATAAACCCGCTATACCTTCAAGCCTTGTTGTAGCCTGAAATTGGCTGTCCTCTTCAGATCTATCATGTCCTCGCAGAACCAAGACTTGTTGTTTAGTGGAGCCTCACGTGATGAGGCCTAGACAACCTGTGGGGGTGCCTTGCATGACACTAGTAGTTTGACCCACAGGGGTCAACCAAACCAGGGTTTCCTTAGAAATTTTAGCTCTCCTCCGCAACCTTGAAACTCTCGCACTTCTCACTTGTCGCTACCTCAGATTTTGCTGTCACAAACTTGCCAAAAGATCACTTATTCACAAGAAGATATTCAATAGAATTAATTAGTGAATGTACTTATGAGATATTCCTTGAGGTGTATTTATACTTTTTCCAAGTACACTCACTCCTTAATTTTAGGGGCTTCTAGAATTTCTTGTTACAACCACTTTACCCTTTCATTAATTGACTTGTAACTAACTAGGGGCTTCTTAACCATTCTTTGGGGATTCTAACTTCACAAGGCCATAAATCCCCAACCATGAGAAACCATGTGGTGTACAAACAACATGAAGAGGACTATCCATCCATGAGTGAGTTACCTATATTTACACCGTCCTTCATGACCTTTTTCCTTGATCAACTACAGGTTCCATAACCTCACCTATGGGGATTCTTGTAGACTTCTTCAAAGTGTCTTCCCGTGAGGGCCATGCTTAGAGATACACCATAAGGGTACCACTTTGGATACTTATCCAAATACACCCATCACATCTGTTGAGATCAATGACAACCATTGGTTGTTGACATCAATGACAACCAATTATCCAACAATATATTTCTCATATTCTCCAAAATCAGACTACTATTTTAGTTTTCTTCTTTAGACATATTATTTTTCTAGCTCAACCATGGCATATCTGCTCTTCTCTCTCACACCTCATATGAAATATGCACTTACAGTTCATACACTATGCTTTCATTGCACATAGTCATGGTACTTTGGTTTAGCTTGATTACTTCACTTGCCATGGTATGCTCTCATGTATGAGTTTAATACTTAGAAATGGTGCTATACCTTATTTCTATTTGTGCATGTGGTAAAAACCAAAATGGGATCTAATAACACTCCATAACATCAATAATTTTATCATTTGCGTCATCATACCATGGCATACATGATTATCCTTTAAAGATGTCGACAGGTCGCACTACTAGTGATTAGGTTGGTGTAGAATTTTCCATATCCCCACCATATATAACACTTTACATCTTCCCCATTCATTTCCATTTTGTTCATACTTTTTTTTATCCCCACTCATGTTTGATTTGTCATTGAACATGGTCTATCTAAAGAAATCTTGAGTCAAATCAAAGTGAAAAGGGCTAGAGTGAAGAGAAAATAAAAAATTTAAAAGCCAAAAAATGATGAAGCTTGAGCTATGTCACCTTGCTATGAGGCCAATTCCCCTAGCCCATGATTGTATATGCATATCTAAAGAAAAATGGACTTGATAAATATACAAAAGAAAGTAAACAAAGAAAAAAAGGCAAGGACAGGGGTAGTAAGAAACATTTTTGAGGAAATGGTAACTCAAACCTAAAGCTCACTCTTAAAGGATTTCATATTAAATATTAAAGATTCCGAGCTCTTGAAAGCTAGTTGGACAATACTGAAAACCTATACATCATATATATGACTACGAGGGTCAATGCATGACTTTTCCATTTCCCCTTTCGTACATTATTCACCATATCACTCACATATAGCTTAGTGACCTAGGAAATATCACTTGTCTCAGCTTTTGTCATGTGTAATAGGGGCTAAGACTATCCTCCCATGGTAAACTTACTAAAATTTAAAAATTAACTTATGTAATGTTGTTTCTAGAAGATAATACAATTTGTGCATCATCTAATGACTTGAAAATGGGTTAGATCCACAACTATAAGTGGGTTCCTTGCATTGGGATCCATGTGCATGCATTGTGGGTATCATCTATACCTTGGGATGCATGATAGTGCATTAGGAAATGACAAGGACTCCACATCAACACCATTTTCCACATGGACCATTCTTAGAGAGCGCCCTTGCCTTGCTAGACCATTATTCCCACATGTGTGGCTTATTGTGCTTTACTAACCACACGTGTGAGGTTGTTGCGTATATTTATGAGGTGGTTATAGGTGGTTACAATTAGTTAAAGGTTGTTATGAGTTTATTATGGTCCATTTGACCACTTTGTTGGGGGAGCACCTAGCTTGTGGTGCCACACATGCCATTCATAATGGAGCACTACACTTGAAATCCCACATGTGTGCTTTGCTGTCATCACTTTTTGAGGCATGTTTCACTTTTAGATGATTTATTCCTTGCTTCATGGGATTTGTTGAGGGGGAACCCTTGTTCCTAGGTCTCCTGTTGACCATGAACATACTTTTTGGAGGTTGTTAGCATATTTTTATGGAAGACACTCCTAGTATGGAGGATATATTTGATGGTTTTGTAGCTACACATGTGGTATTTTTCCCATGGTTTTTTTTTTTTTTTTTAATCTGAGCACATGGTATTAGCTCATGGTTTGTACTAGCACATTGTATTCACCCGTTGTATAGTGAGGCACCTTATCTATATAAAGAGGGCACCTCCTCATTTGTACTTGTTGGAGAATAATGAGAATAAGCTAGTGTTTCTTTGCCAAAGGCCATTGATTAATATTGTCTATTATTTTGTGGTTTTTCAAGGGTATATTGGAAGATATTTGTTATTTGAAGGTGTGTTGGAGGAAGAATCTATTGAAAGGTCATAGAAGGGAACCATGCCACATTGAGAAGACAACTAAGGTATATTTCTACTTTCCCTTTTCCTTGTGATCATTTAGGCTTAATTTTCTTTTACATTATGCGTGGACATCCTAGGGGTTCTACTCACTTGCACTAGACTAGGTTTAAATTTCACCTTTCGAAACTTAGCTTGGATTCTCATAGGACTAACCTCCCCAACCATACTTGACGGATTTCAAACATATCTCATTTGCTGCTCATAGCACAATCCTTCTTGGTAAATGTGACTTCAATACATAGTATGTATGTTGATGCTTGTAGGTAAATCCTAGATGGTGCATATAACTTCAACACATAAGGTAAATGAAAAACACTTAAGCTAGGTAAGTGACCCCATAGCCCAAGTAAGGTAGGCACTAGTCTACTCTTTGACTTCCTCAACCAAACTTTAACTTTTTTTCCTTCTTTTCATTTTTATTTATTTGCAATATAGGGTTTTAACTTTTTCTATATTTAGATCTAGATTGTATTTTCAATTAATTTGAGATGAAATGTTTAGTTCTAGTAGTAGGATTGAGTATTTCATTTGCAAATTGTTTCATTTTCTTTGCATAATCATAGATTGATTTGCATTTTTCTCTTGGTGTGGTTGATATAATATCTTAAGATGACAAATTTATTATATCTAATGTGATTATTTCATACCTTTGCATAGATCTAGCATTATTACACTTAAATGAGATAAATTTATGCCTTAAATCTCAAAACGTATCATGATTTTAAGCTCATTCCTAACCTCTCTTTTGCTGGTTTAAATTTTTGTGTTAGAGGTTTGGTACATTAAATCTGAAAATTTACTTTAAAAATAATCTAGTTCAGATCTATCTAGTTTAGATAAAGAGGTTTTTCCTTTAGATCACACTCTAATTTCTTGCTCTTTCACTTGAATGGTACATGGTTTAAGGTGAGACTTACTTGAATTCTTTAACCACATAATCATTTTATATCTTGGTAAATCCACATTTGCACTAAATGCTTCACTATCACTACATAATTCCATGATTTTCACTTCAATAAATGGGAGCATGAAAATTTGTTAATGGTATTCACATTAAGTGGATTCATTGGATATATTCATATGCTCAATAATTATTTCATGGAATAACATTCTTAAGCACATGAATTCATAAATGCATCCTTAATTGATGTATTTAAAGATCTGGTTTATGACACTCTCTAGTATATTTGATGAATGATTCATGAGTGTAAATGTGTTGAACTTGCACAGAATAGATCTAGATAAACAATAATACACACATTTGTAGAGAGAATTTGAGAAAGAAGAAGAAGGAGAGAAAGAATAGAACAATTCTCATTAACTGTATTCCACACTCAAAGAGTGAATAATTTACAATAGATATAGGATACATGAGTAACTAATGAGCCATAGTGGTGGTCTAGAGTGATCTTGACACACACCAACAATTACGTGAGTAAAATACCACCTAGTTTAGTCTCTCAGGCAGTTATGAGAGTGAACTGCCACCTAGTTGAGTTAACTAATCAATCAGTCTTCAGTTAACTGAATGAACATAGTGTAGTGAGGAGTATATCAAGAAATTAAGGGTAACACGCTAGTATGGTGATGATCCCAAGGCAAGTGTGAATTATCATGGTGATTATCCCAATGTTGCATGGTGACAAAACCAATGCAACATCTAGACTCAACTCAACTAGTCAAACTGAAGTGTCAACTGAAGAGAATATTCTCCAGGTGGAATATTCTCCCCTAAAATATAGGAGACTGGATAATGACTAATAATGACTAATAAACAAGGAATAAACTTAGGAAAAATAAATCCTAGGTGTGTGTGAGGTAGCTCCAACACCCCCCCTGAACATCACTATGGTGAAAATAAAGAATGGGTCCCGACAACGAGGCCATGTTAGGTACCCAAATACAAAAGATACACTGAAATGAAGTGAGGAAAGAGGGAAAACCTCATGGGAAACCCCCCCCCCTCAAGGTACAATGTATGTAAAAATAAGAACTACAATTGTTAGGAAAGTGTGTCCTTCACTCCAAGATGACTTCGTAGAGAATGAGACTTGTTCTCAGTGAAGGTCTTGGTGAATACGTTTTCCGTCTGTTATGTTGAAGGAAAAAATTGTAAGTCGATGATCCCCTCATGTACTAAGTCCCAGATGTAGTGCATGTGGATCTTGATGTGCTTCATCTACTACCTCTGAACTAGATCTCTGCAAAAATTCAGAGTGCTCTGGTTATCACACCAGATGACGATCGATCGATGAAAATGAATGCCTAATTAAATGAGAAAATGTTGTAGCCACATAGCCTGAATGCTTATGTTAACTACCCCTCTGTACTCTACCTTGGCTGAAGATAGAGCAATGACACATTGCTTCTTGCTTGACAAACAGATAGTCCCAGAACCAAGACTGAGTTAGTAACCATATGTGGACTTGCGATCAATGCTATCTCTAACTCAGTCGGAATAAGTAAACCCAATGAGATATAATGTAGAGTTTGCTGCATAATGAATCCCAAAGGTGATGGTGCCCTATACGTATCTAAGGATACACTTTGCATATTTCCAATGTAGCTCATGCGGCTCCTGCATGAACCTGGAAACTGCGCCAACTGCATATGAGGGGTCTTCACTTAATTGTGCAACATACATCCAAAATATTTCTCCCCATATATATATCAAGGATAAGACCCCATATGAGGCTTGGAGTGGCCTCAAATCGGAAGTGACCCACTTTCACATTTTTGGTTCACGTGCACGGGCCATGATTCCCTCTTAAAAGAGGAAGGCATGTGATCCATAGATCACTAAGTGCATTTTTTTGGTTACCCCAACGGTGTGAAGGGATATTGTCTTATTGATCTTTCCTCAGACCGACTCATCATTGAGCGTAGTGTCTAATTTGAGGAAAGTATCTTGCATGTACCTCAGCAGCCGCATGAAAACACCTTCACTCTTCCACCTGTCCCACCTGTCTGAGATGATCACCATGCACATGCGACTTTAATTCATAAGAGAATTATGATTTAGAGGACTCAGATGATTTAGATTCAAAGTAAGTACAGTCAGATGTAGAGTGAAAGCATCCAGATGCAGTTGTAGAGCCAGAGCAGAGGCCTAAGTGGGTACAAACTACTCTTCAGGCTACAGGGGATCTCGTTGGTGATCCAGATGATACTAGGAGGACTCGATCTGATTTTGAGGAGCCTCCTGTTGCACTCACTGCCACTAAACCATTGCCCTCCAAGCATATTTTCTTGGTTCAGTCTTCAGATCCATAGTCTTATGGCGAGGCTACTGGAAATGCATTTTGGGAATCCACCATGCAGGAGGAATACAAATCCTTCCTCGAGAACCATAATTGGGATCTGGTTCCCCTTCCTTCTGGGAGGAAACTTGTCAAATGCAGATGGGTCTACAAGACCAAGAGCACAGTAGATGGGAAGATCTGTAGATAAAAAGCTAGGCTTGTCACCAAAGGCTTTTAGCAGGTTCATGGTATTGACTATGATGAGACCTTCACTCCATTAGCAAAGATGGATTCCATACGGTTGGCACTTGCCATTGTGGAAACCAAAGGATGAGAAGTCCATCAAATGGACATGAAGAATCCATTTCTTCACGGTGATCTCTTTGAGGAGATCTACATGGAGCAACCTAAGGGATTTATGCAGGACTCATCTTTGGTCTGTCGACTGAAGAATTCACTTTATGGCCTCAAGCAGGCTCCGAGGGCATGGTATGCCAAGATGGAATCCTACCTGTTGTCACAGAACTTTGTATTTTGTAAATCAAACCCGCATGTCTACATGCTCAGGATGGTTGATTCACTTCTATTTTTAGTTCTATATGTTGATGATTTTCTGATCACTGGGTGCTCAAATTCATTGATTGCTGCAGTCAAGAGGATCCTAGATGACAATTTTTTGATGACGGACATGGGTCTGCTACACTTCTTTTTTGGACTCAAGATAAGTCAGGATGCATCAG
>ML847043.1:14130-25923 GCA_009831015.1 Picea engelmannii
GGATTCAGGGAAGATGAACGATAATGTTGGTAGAGACACAAGCATAGCTCAAGATAAAGCACATCCTTCAACATCACAAACATCAGAGGAAAGATTTGAAGCAATGATGAGAAACATGGAGCAAATGATGGAAATAACGGCTCTAGGAAATAGGCCTAACCCCATAGAACATGCTGATGGTCCACCCAGAATCAAAGAAGACCAGTTATTCCTCAGATTAGGCAAAGAAAACCAAGAAATCATGGAAATCAGGCAAATCAAGGAGATCAGGTGAATCACGGAAACCAAGCAAATCAAGGAAACTGAAGAAATCAGGGGGAACAACAAATCGGACCTCCTTTCAAAAATAATTATGTGAATGAAGATTATGAAGGATATTTTGAAGACAACATGAACTTCTATGATGATAAATAAACAAAGGTATTTTTTACCAAAGAAGAGCACAACCAGTTCATGGATGCAAGTGAGATCTTTTTGCAAGATGAAGAAGAAAGGGTATCGGTAGAAAGAGAAGATGATGAGACTAGATTGAAAAACGCCATCATGCAATTCCAAAGGCAATATAACCTTCAAAATAAAAAGGTACCTCCAAACCCTCCAAAGGGGAATCCCACCAAAGAAGCTTAGAATAACATACCTTCTTCAAGTTAGCCCAAAAGAGATTTCACTGCAAAGGATTCGACTGTAAAAGATTCAACTACAAAGGATGCTATTGAAAAGGGGAAGCAGAAGGAAGAACCTCAGAAGAAATTTTTGACAAGAAAGGAAATGGTGACGAAAGAGGTAGACAAAACCTCATCCTCTTTTGATTTTGAAAGTGAGATGACTAAGATAATGATTTCAGTACCATTTAATGAATTGATCAAGAATAGCGAGTACATAAATAAGATCATCAAGATGCTTAAGATGGGACAAACCTATCATACCCTGAATATACAATATGATCACCCAACCATCCTATTTGGGCCAAGAGTAGAAGAAAGAAACGAAAATGAAGAAGTCCCTCCTTTTTATGTCAACTTGAAAATCCATGACATGATTCTGCATAATGCTATGTTGGATTCTAGAGAATCTCACAACCTGATGCCCAAAGTGGTCATGGACCAATTAGGTCTCGATGTCACAAGACCTTATAAGGACATGTTCTCCTTCGATTCTAGAAAGGTGAAATGCATTGGTTGATCAAACACATGGTGGTTTCTTTGGCACAAATCCTAGCAAAGAATATGGTGATGGACATAGTGGTCACTAATATCCCTCCAAAACTTGGTATGTTGTTGTCAAGGTCATGGGCTGCAAAACTAAAAGGAACCCTCCAGACGGACATGTCATATGCCACTATTCATTTCTTTGGTCAAGACATAAGATTGTACAGGGAGGTTCTACTTAAATATATAGTCTGCAATAAATCACAGCCTAGAAATCATCCTATTTATTTGGTAGAAATGAAATTAGGGTCCTCTAATTTTTTCAATGACGTGTGCTCCGAAGAAGAGGAAACATAAATCGTTATGGCTGATAAAAATGAGTTTAACCAACAAATGGAGGAAATTTCATAGCAGCAAGATGATGCAGAGGATCAGATATGGAAAATGAATTTCAATGGAGCTTCATGTAGAGAAGGAGTTGGAGCTGGTGTATGGATCAATCATCCCAAAGAAAAAAAACCTAAATTTTATTCAGAAAGAAAAAATTTACATTCTGAAGAATGCATGAGGAGTCATGCATTTAGTCTGGCTCACCTCAATCGACAAGACATTCATTCCTGAGGAATCCAGGATAGTCGATTAAAAAACACTCAATAGTGCATAAAATCGGCATAACAAGCCCTACAAAGAATAAGGAGAGACCGAAAAAGGAGCCCCATCACGAATCCATAAGTACAAACCTAAGAAAGTGAAATATCAAACTCACCATCTACAAGCATCAATCCAAAACCTAGGAAGAAGGCTCCAGAAGACAAACAGACCAAGCGAGAGTGGCATACATCCTCCTAGAAGGAGGGGAACCCCCCCCCAAAAAAAAAACCAACATAGATAAACTGAAACACGACACCACCTCCTTTTCACCAAGGAAAACAGGGCCTTGAGAATACATCAATCTTTGAATGAACCAATAATGAAAAAGAGAAATGCAGAAGGATAAAGAAAGATATTGTAGAGAAGAGATATTGCCTCATAAGGAAAGCACCAACAAAGCATGCAATGGCCACTAAAAAACAACCAGCAAAACCCCACAAAAAAATTTCCAAAAAAGTGTGGGCACCAAGACACCACGAGATGCCCCTTCCCCTCCCCAAAAACCCTACCACCATACAAAAAACTCGAAATAGAAACGTAGATCAACCATCAAATAACATGTACCAACAAAGAATCTGACAGATCCAAAGCATCAAGGTCTAAAGAAGCCATCAGAGACTGAATGAAACCGGTTAAAAAAATCCAGAAGAGGCAACCCAATCTTCCATCAAAATCCAAATCAGACCAAATCCATATGCCATTTGACATTTGTGGTAAGCACAAGGGTGACCCAATGGGGGTAGAAGACATGCGTGAAGTGATGGTGATACAAGAGGAAAATAAATGTTTTGATGTGGCCTACGACTAGGGTAAACCCTAGCCATATCCACATACCTCATCCAATCTCCAATCCAATCTTAGATCATATATATTTAAGTATAAGTTGAAACTCACATCTTGAAATTCCATGTACTAGGTTGAGAAGGAATTGCTCCAATAGAAAACCTAGAATGTCATATGGAAAAAATACACTAAGAAAAGTGCATATGATGTGATGTGTAGGTGAAGAATCAAAAAGCTTTTCCAATGCAAAGTATTAAAAATACATAAACTTTTTTGTTAGGATTTTGATTAAAACAAAAGATATTTTTGTGTTTATTATTAAATTAATCTTGTTTATTATTAAGTTAAACATTACTTTATCTAATATTTATTTATAATCTTGTTATAAACTCTTTTAATTTAATAAGTATTGTATTCATAATTTTTTAAACTTAAAATTAACAAATTATTAATTTATGTTAATGTGAATTAAAAGATAATAAAAATATTAAAATGTTATAATTTTTTTTTACAAGGATGAATATTAAATTTCAACACTATTTTCACAATTAAATAAAACTATACATTTACTAAATATATATATGGATTCCCTAGGTGAGGTGTTATCTTGTAATGATAACGACGTGTCTTATTTGGAGGTGACAGCTCCAAACTCAACGTAGTAGGTGGATGGCTCAAATGTTATATAACTTGGTGGTTTTTTCCTTTACCCAAGGTGGAACATCATTCTTGTTAATGGAGAGGATCTGGTGGAATGTGAGTCTGAGAGCTTGCACAAGTTGGACACTCAGCTCACGCCCTAGCCTAATGGTGTTTTTCATGCCCAAGTAGAGTAATGAAAGCCCGATACATTTGCAGATGACAAACATTTTGGCTCCAAGGTGGATAAATGATGAGGGGAAGACCATGGTTGTTGTTTTTCTCTGGCTTTGCTCGCTCAAGAGATCTGGTCTTATTCTCATCAAGATTGTGTTTGGTTCTCTGAATTCTTTGTCTTTCCTTCTCATGGCTCCCCATGGTCGAAAGCCCCATCCCTCTTTTGTTGGTTCGTTGTGCGTTGCCAAGGCCCATGTAGTTGTTGCAGATTTTTATCACGATTTTATGCATGAGGTAGAGTAGGCGACCATGCCTACGTTGGAAGCCAAAGTCATGTTGTTTAGCGAATTTAAGGAGGATTAGGAAGTTGAGAAACAAATGGGAGGCATAATCCTGTACCTAGGATGCTCTAGAATACAAAACTCTAAGTTTTACAAGATTTTGGAACTCTATTGTCACACCAAAACAATGGTGGTTCTAGGCATATTTCCTAAAGATGAAGAATTTCTTCAATTGAAGAACTGTATGGAGACCCTTGAGGAGCAAGATGCTTACCTTATGTCAGTGGTGACCTAGATTGCTAAATGTCGTGGCTCCTTTCAACCTTTTACTATGAGTTGACCATGGGCGGAATCCTTGACTCCAACTGGTCACTTGGATGTTGCGGGTCCACCTTTTTCTCAGGTTCCTCATGCAAAGGAATAATATGATTTATAGTTTTTTCAGTTTTCTTTTGTTCCAAATCTTTTATGTCCAAGTCATAGGAAGTTTTAACAGTCCTACTAGAAACAATTGGTCACACAAAATTAGAAAAGTTTACAAAACAATCACTATAGATTAATATAGATTAAATATAAATTAAATATAGATTAAATGGTTAGAATTATTTGGGTGAGGTTTAGGTTTACAAAACAATCACTATAACATGTAAATTAATGTCAATAATCTGTAAATCTTATTCCATTTAATATGAAAAAATAAATAGATTCGTTTTTGGTTTTAGGGTAAATTTTTTTATAACAGATGAATATGTTATAAAATGATTAGTTTTTGTTAAGTATAAAAATTAAGAAAATAAGTTTTAAATTGATTATACAAAAAATAAAAAATAAAATATAAAAATATAATTTTTTTCACTTTATCATATTAATAAGTAATTGTTTTCATAACAACATTAAAATACAAATATATAGAATGAGTTACATCAACCTCAAAACATCACATACTAGGTGACACCAACTTTTCTATCTTTTTATATCTTTTTAGTAAACAAAAATCAATAACAATATTTATATGAAAGTTGTAACATAACACTTTAAAAAAAATTTATATTAAATGTTTTAATTTTTTTTTTATGTATTTCAAAAATAAAAACACTTAAAATTTTATCTAACTTGAAAAATGATAAAATAAGTGAATGTTTTTCTTTTTTTTAAAACTCTCAAATACAATTAAAAAAAATAACTTTAATTTGCAAATGAAAAAATACTCTAGATAATATGTTATAACAATTATATATTATACTAGTATAACGATCACAAACAAAATGTGAAAATAATCAAATCAATAAATATAAAAATGTGAAAAGGAATCGCAATCATAACCTCTGAGATTTACGTCCTGTCCTTCCCAAGTCTAGGTACATCGAACGCATTATTGCATACAATACTAAAGATGTGGCCACTTACATCATGTGGGTTGGCCCTCTTTCGCACGGTGGGTTCCTTGTAATAACAACAAGAAGAAGTCGTGAGGCATAAGCTAAAGGCCTCGCTACCATAACAAGTGGATTCCATATAGACAAAGGTGGAAAAGTTTGTCCTAACCACCAAACATAAATGAATTGCCATATGCCTCATGGATGGAGACATGGATGTATGATTAGTTGTAAAGGTGTATTGTCAAAAAAAGAAATAGTACGAGTGTAAATTCATCTTAACTTTGAATTTGTCATGCATGAAAAAGTATCAAGTTTTTTGAAGAGAAAATTCATTTTAAATGTAAACTTTTATTTTAGATCAGTTCCCTCAAGGTTGTAAACATTTCCTCATTTTTTTTTTAAATTTAAAATAAGTTTTTCACTTGAATGGACTTGATCCCTCTCCACATCCAAAGTTAAGATGGATCTACACATCAAGGAAGAAATTACACATCTCCCTCATATTGAGAAACACACAATTTTAATGTTTTAATCAAGATTCATTTAAACTCTAAATCTATCATGCATCAAGAGGTATCAAATCCCTTGATATTCCAAACATTTGCTCAAGTATTTTTAATGTAAAAGAAGTTTTCACTTCAAAAGACTTGATCTCTCTCACACCATGATAGATCTAGAGTTAAAATGGACCTACATTGGTTATTTATGTGTGTGTGTAGCTATGCTACCAGCCAACTCCATATTGAGCATAGAAGGAATTATCATCTTCCACATAGTGAGCAACACACAACTAAAATGTTTTAACCATAAGAAGTTTTTTTCTTTGAGTTACTTTATATATATAAAGTTGATATTGAAATATTTTAATTAAAATGGACATTATATTTTATTTATGATCCTATAAGTCAATATCAAGCATTGAAGGAATTACACACCTCCTCATAATCATAAAGAACACTTATAGACTCAATAGAGAATTTTTTACTTTCAAATACTTTATCTCCTTGATATTAAATTATTTTACTTAAGTGGAACATTCAAAGATTTTATATATGGCCAACATTGAATTTTTTTTGTTATAATATATGTCATTGTGGACATTTCAATTCTTGCGAAGTCATAATTTTTTGGTATATCTGGCATGCAAGATGTTGGATATACACTTGGGTTATAGTGGCATCAAATAGGATTGATCTCGGGCCTAGCGTTCAAACACATCTTGGGCATACTGAGTACATCTTGGGCATACTGAGCTTTCAACGCAATAGGAATTTTTTTAATTACAGTGATATATATATATATATATATATATATATATATATATATAGTTGGTGTGTATGTTAAGCTCACGTATTTGTTTCTAGTCTTTAAGAAGTTGTTGGAACTAGTTGGAGTGAATCTCTAACATCCAACAAGATGCTTCCTAGATTGATGTAAGGATCAGATATCTCCTCAACCATAAGAGCAAGGTAGTTCTTCTATCTTGAGATTTCCTTGTATTAATATGTGCTTTATCTCTTTGTTTAATGACGAGAGCTCTGGCACCTTTTTGGTTTGTGCATAATAATATCTACTCTCACATTTCTCAATTTGGTATCGGAGTAAGACTGGGCTTAACTCTCTCTCACGGGAGACCCCAAGATCTTGGAAGAGAAATGAAATCGACACAGAGGATAAATTCATGTATGCGAGAGTAGTGTGCTTGTCGATTTTTTCTTTGGCCATAGTTTGTGCCCCCTCTGTTCGTAGATCCAAAGAAGCAGACGTTCAAAGATCAAAAGCCATGGATGTGTCGATATTTATAGAACATTTTTTTGGCACTAAGCATTGTTTCCCTGGGCGTTCGAGGCTTGTTCTAAGACATTGTAAATTTTCCTGCGTTTCTCCTTGGGGAACCCCAGGCCAGCAACAACCCATGGGTCGTCATGAGTTGTTGTCGATTTTTTTTTATCTAGTATGGATTTATGTTTGACGTTCAAATCACTCTGGGTAATAATCTGCATTCCCATTCCGTTGAAATGAAGAAAACCTACAGTACCGGTTCGAATCTTGTCCTCAGCAAGGATCGGGTTGTTTATCTCCTTCATCGGGAGGCAGTCAAGTGAAGGAATCGGGCACATCCGGTACAACTCCTCCTCATTGGTAACGTTGGGCACTTGACCAAGAAAACACCTCGTCGGGTTTGCGTCAGTGAAGACGTTTCTCAACGGGACAACAGAGCTTCTCGTTGGCGGTACAATGTTAGGAAACACCTTCTGCCCTAAGGGGCTTCTTGTGCATCCTAATGGAAATAATCTTACCCAGGTCACCAACTCTAGTGCTCATAAAATACAAAGTGATATGTGTGCCTTTTTTATGGGCGCCATTGTTGTGTTTGAGGCACTGGTGGTCTTTGTTTTTGACACGCTTCTCTGTTGGTCTTAGCTTTAAGGATTCACTATTACAGGCTTGGTTTCTGTGCGACGGATTGAAGATAACAACAATGGAAGTCTTTTGTTTTGGTAGCTTGGAGATGACGACAATATTATTTTAGCCACCATGGAACCCTAGCCCTTGGTCAGTTAGAGGCTACGCTTTCTAAATTTTACTGAATGCAGTTTATGGCGATGGACAGATTCCAGGTGCCCGTGCTTTATGGTGACACTCACTCTATTTTTCGTTGCATATGAATTATTTCATCCTTGGCACAAACTCTCTCTGTGCCTTTGCATTTAACCTTGCAATTTTCCTTTTGATCGGAAAGACTTCAGCTTTGACGATGAATGTCCCTAGTTTTGTCAAGGATTGGAATGTATTTTTGTGGTTGATGGAGAGGAGATTGGATTCAAATCCAATTGTTATTGTTGTGTTTGGAAAATTAAACAAACTTTATTTGTATGTAAAGAAGTTTGTGTTTTTATTTGGAGATTCATGTTAAAATTTTATGCCACCTTATTATATGTTGGAGGTTATAGGTAGGTTTTTCCTTAACTCTTAAATAACGCCTCTACCTTATGTCTTGTTTGAGGTGTTGAGAAGAGAATTTCACTCTCTTTTCAATTGTTGATTGTACACGTTACATTTGATTTCTCTTTGATATTCTTGTTTTTCCAATACCTCGATAAATTAAGAGTATTGATTCCTCACTTGTAAATGGGTACTTAACATGGCCTTGTTTGTCACGACCTATATCGAGGTTTATTTTCCATGATGGTTATTTGTGGTAACTCTTGTTCTGCACCTTTGAGTAGTGGATTTTGTGCCACTTGTGAAAATAGTTTTAGGAGTGTAACCAGGCATTTGTTTCCATGTACTATCTTGTTTCACAGTTGTCTTGGAGCTCGCCACATTGGAGTCTTTATTTCTTAGGTTGTTTTGCATCTTTTCCTCCTTTATCTCATACTCCAGACTTTAGTCATCAGTTGTGACAATGATTTCCATCACCTTTTCCACTCAGTTCAACATTGTGGGGGGATTTTGTGTAATGCTTCCTCGGGTGATTCTTCATACTTTACCAGTTGTGTTCGTCATCGACTATTTTAAGAGTGAGCATCGTATCAAGCACCATTCCTATTTTGACTCAGTGGTTACAATGACTAGAAACCCATGCAATCCAATGAGATGGATTGGCATCCATAAGGACACTCATTTTATGATGTTCTTGTCAACTGTACATGAGTACCTTATAGGACTTATTTCAAAGGATCAATCTCTTTTGTTGAAAGGTTTGAAATCTAGATTTCCACATGGATCGTTGATGGTGTTGACAACTTGGGGTTAATTGACCCTCTTCTTTAGAGTTTTAGTCATCCTTCTTGACCAGAGATTTCCTCATGTGATTTGTTACTCACCATGTTCAACCGAGATCAATCGTCTTTGGAGTAAACCTTGTACACAATACTAGTTCCTATATCGAATTGGTGGTTGCAGTAGCTAGTGACCCATGCACTTTGGTGAGATGGATTGGCATCCATGGGGACACTCAACATATGATGTTTTCTTAGTTGTAAATGAGTACCTCATAAACATGGATGATTTTAAGGATGTAAATTTATTTTAAAATGTAGAAATCTTGGCAAATCTTACTGATCCTTGATATGTAAACTATAAATGTTTGGAGATATTTTTGTAAAAATATTCAAATTTCTAAGTATTTTATACAGTTTTTATAAAATTTGGCAATTTTCAAGGTAAAATAATTTTAAATAATTTTATCCTATAGAATTTGGGTGAATCATTTTTAAAACAACGAATCTCATTTTTGGAAAAACCATGGAAAATTAGACCATGGGCAAAACTTAGCCCCTAAAATCATCCCTGTGAGTCACAAAACCTTTTATGCCAAGACTCAGTTCTAGATGATCAATTTATTTTGAGCGTGTGTGTTCATTTCTCATTGCCTTAACAGATACATATAACATATATATGTTATATTTATTACATATCACATATATATGTTATATGTATTACATATATGAGGGTGGGGGTAGCACAATATTTGAGTAAATGTTAATAACATTTAGCTTGAATCTATTTTGGAGAGGAGTTTTCACCTACAAGTTTTTCTCCTCTTCTTCGTTTATGAGAGATTGTACATGGGTACCTTATCAGGCCTTGTTGTTTTGGACCCTTTTTTGTTCATCTTTGTTCCTCCCTATGTTTTTCTTATGGGGGGGTTGTTGGTGTGTTTGTTAAGATCATGTAGTTGTTTATAGTCTTTAGGAAGTTGTTGGAACTAGTTGGAGTGAATCTCACATCCAACTAGATTCTTCCTAGATTGGTGTGAGGTTGAGATATTTCCTCAACCAGAAGATCAAGGTAGTTCTTCTATCTTGAGATTTCCTTGTGCACTAATATGTGTTCCATTTACAAGAATGAGTAGAAGTTTCCCTCAAATTTACATGAAGTTGGGAGCGACAATAATATATATTAAAAAATTATAAACAAAATTATTTTAGATTACAATGATACTTTAAATTACATTGTATAGAGATATTGATATATTTTAAATGTTATTTCAATAAAATTGAAGGTCAATGAGGACAATGCTTCTTGTCTTGTAACAACTACAATATTGAAATTACTAATTGAATTTGTGCTAATAATTGTATGAATATATTTAACAAAATATTGAAACTTTAATATCCATAAATATTCCATTAGAAAATGAGAAACAAAATTGAAAATACATATATACAATTTTAACATCTTTTTAAAATTAAACTTTACATATATAAACTTTAAACATCTTTGTAAATTTGAAGCATTATTCTTTTTTTTATTGGAAAAAAACAATAGGGTATTGATTTATTAGACTTTCATGCTTAGTTTGGGCTTGAAGGAAAACATACATGCATTAAAAAAATTTCATATCCACAACTATAAAGTGAGTATTATTAAGTTTTTTAACTTAACTAATTTTTGAAATAATATTTACATGTACTTTACTCTTAGTTTTATAGTGATATTTTGAATAAATTTAATGAAAATATTTGCCAGAAATTATGTATTTGTATTAATGCAACAAATATATTTACATTTTAATTTAATATAATTCTAGTTTAAATCTCTTCGTTTAGGAAACTCGTTCCCAAGCTCCCATTTCTTTGGTGTTAAAGCTCCATTCCCAACCAATTCCGAAGCTCCAGAAACTTTTTGAACAAGTTGGAAATGTCGTAGTTCACATGCAACTATGAAATATATATATATATATATATATATATATATAAAGTTGATATTGAAATAATTTACTTTAAATCTTTTATTTATGATAGACATTGATTTTTTTTCTTCTGAATATTTTTTAAATGTCACATGTTAACTCCATGTTGAACACAAAAAGAATTACACATCTTACTCATACTAGAGTGTAGAAAGTGTCTTTCTCCACAAACATTTGGCTCATTAAACTATAAACAACACTTTTCTGCACACTAATCATTTAATACTCATTTTGACCTTGGATAAGGAGTATTTATATTCTTCTTTTTATTCCACAAAAATCGCTTTTAAATTTGATAGAAAATTTATATTATTGAAAATTTAAATATAAATTTTTATTGTAAAAATATTGATATTTTAAAACAACCTAAATCCTAAAATTTAAAAAAAATTAAAATTATTGAATAAAATTTATTTTATGTCACCAAAAACCTATTCTTATAAAAAAATGAAATGATTGAGTTACCTCTTATATAATTTCATAACTTAATTTATAAAAATAAAAACATCTTAAATGCTGAAACACTTTTTACTTGGAAAAACCTCATCAATTTGTTTTTAAATTTTGGTCACCATTCCCATAATCATAAAGGTACTCCGTATTTATATTTCGGTATATTTTATCCGAAGAACCAAGAAATAACATACAACATGAATTTTGGAATTGGTGTCCATGGCAAGATGGTTTGTGAAACAAATGAACGAAATCACCATTTATAAAGAGATATACGAAATCAACATTATAAACATATCTCTGTAACCCATATTAAAAACTATAAATAACAATAAAAGTTTAATTTAATATTAAAAATTATAAATAATAATAATAATTTAATCTAGTGTCATAGTTTAAATAAAAATTAAATTGATGTATAATAGTTTTTAAAGGATTTTTTTAGTATTTTAAATTAAGAAATAACACCACCAACTAATAACATGAAATTTTGAATTGGTGTCCATGGAAAGATGGTTTGTAAAACCAATGAACAAAATCACCATTCATAAAGATATCTTTGTAATCCATATTAAAAACTA
>ML847044.1:36057-52718 GCA_009831015.1 Picea engelmannii
GCATTCTCCAATGATTTGGGTTCCCAAAGGCGAACCTCATGTTGAATTTTATCCTTTAAAGTTCCTATGAATACATCAATCAAGTGCTCATCTAGAATATCGGTTACCTTTATATTCAATCTTTGGAAGTTCTCAATGTGCTCTGTAACCGAACCCTTTTGCTTGAGATTTATCAATTGGCTAAAGAAGGTATTGCTCCTTGTATCCTCATAGTGTGTTATCATTTCTTCCATGAAAATTGTCCAAGTGATGAGTGATTTGCGAGAACAAAGCCATAGATACCATACAATTTGATTAGGTTCTAAATCTAAAGAAGCAATTCGTAGGTTCTAAATATAAAGAAGTAAGAAGTACTCAACGCCTTGAAAAAGAGATAATTTCAGATAATAAGCCTCTTCAAGGGGGAAACCTCCTTTTACCCCACTTAAATGTTCAAGTACAAGATGATTTCGAATGAAAATGTCTCGTTGGTATATATAAGAGACTAGGAGGTATAATTACAACTAATGGAATAAAACCGACATAAATAAAATAACATTACTATTGTAATATGCCCCAATTAAGGGGTAATAAGCCAATATTAGGGCATAACAGAATTTCCCCGATGGCTAGCAAGAAGCAAGGTTTTTAGTGATTGAAATGCTCATATTTTCAATATAACCCCATTTTTTTATAAGTTTCTAGGATTGGTAGCAAGGATTAGGACTTCAAGGGTCCTAAGGACAAGGAAGTGCCATGTGCCATAGATCTTTGATATACATATGTGGGGTTCAACAGTAGTACTCAACCCAATATCTCAGGGCGCTAACTAAGAAGGTTTGATTGTACCATTAGATGTATTGCCTAATTACCCAGGTACTAGAGAGTAATATTCTCGAGTGTTGTTCTCAAATCCACTATAGAAGTCAAGCGGTTGAGCGGTTGATCTAGAGCTAGTTTAAGAACACCTACATGACTTACAATATACATGAGGGTATGTGGAAGTGAAATTGTGTATACAAGTGTTGTTTGATGTGGTACTACTCGAAGGGGTACCAATAGGGATTACAAGGGTTTCCAACCAACTGAAACTTTTTGTATTTCCTACATGTATACTTGTTTGACCACAGGTTTACACATTGAACGATATATCACTATTGTTGTGTTGGTTTTGTCACATGCGTGAGAAAAAACACAACACTTACTTTCCTAGTTAAGTCAGCTAAACAAGACAGATGTTTGTGAGTTGACTAGGTAACCAAATACACATGAAACAAGGAGATAAAACTAAAAACAAATAGAAATAAATGTTAGAGAAGATTGCAAGAACTAGAACCATGAAAAACAAAAAATGACAATCATATAGCTACCAATGGATCAATATATTGATAGGCTAACACCATAGAGAAAGGTAGGGACTTATGAATCCCCTCTTCCTCCTTGGGAGGGCTCTTGAGTTATCTACTAGAGAGTTCTTCTCTTCATGCAATGGCAAGTGGCAATGGTGAAGAAATACAATGCCAATCCTCTCAACAGGTGAGTGGAATGGCCCTTGCTATAGTACTTGAATGATTCAAAGAGAAAAGAGGATTCTCCAAGAAGAATTATTGTAGCATAACCATACCTTGAAGTTCTTATTGTTCTAGCACACCCATGGCACATATTTATAGTGTCCATTCATGGCAAGATACAGCTAGTTCATAGTGTGAACAAGGGGTCTTTTAGGGCACTTCCTAGCCCTTGACCAGCCTCCAAGCTAGATTTCGCTTAGATCTGAGTGTCAAATCATGTTGGGGGTCAAACTGGAAGTGCTTGAGAGGCCGACAAGATTCATAAATGCGTCGTTCATGAGAAGAGTGTGGATTTTCTCGTAGACAGTCGTGCATCTTGTGCACAGTGCATGAATAGGGTTGTGTTGGCCCTCGCATTTTGTGCACAGTGCACGCGCTTCCTTTGGTGAATTTGTGCATTTTAATTTTTGAACCAAGTGTATAGTTTTGTGCTTTTTTGATGGATTTTGATGATGTAGGTGTACTAATTATTGTTGGCATTGATGTCTTTCTTCAACCATTGTGTGAAATGTTGCAGACGATTTTTCAGTGATAACAGATGCCCCTGATGTGTGAGGTTAGGAGCATACGTATAGCTGAAATACATCAATGCTTATTTTGCTGAGAGTGCCATTGTAAGGAAGAGTGAGGAGAGGAACTACAAGAGAGATCCGCCGGAGGGAGAGGGAAAACTGTGGGAACCAAACATTTCTCTAGGAAGAAAAAATAAAATCTGTATACAAACGAGGCGGGCATGCCCCATGCTCGTGTCATGAAACCAAAATGTGGGATTGTAAATGAATATGTATGATTATGTTGATAGCTGCAGCGCCCTCGGGAGCGGTTGATAACAACAAATGATGGTTTTGACTGGTGAACTGGATCTGAAGTGAGTAATGGAAGACCGTAAGAAGTGTCGATGACTCATAGGCATTGATGGCCTATCAACTTCAGAGGTCTTCGGCTAGTATGAAACAACTACAATGGTCACATAGTAAGACCCACCTTAACATGAGATTTTGTTGAAGTCAAATGTTATGGGGGTCAACGGAATCAGAAAGCGATGATGTCTCTCTTTGTTCCATCCGAGACTTCTCATTGAAAAGGTAATGAGATTCAAGATGCTTCTGCCCTTCTGTAAATTGTGTTGATGTCGACATGAAGGGAGATGCGACGTCAAGAAGCAAAGGGATTCTTGAGTTCCACTGAGTAATGGGTGAGATTAGGTATTGATGGGTAACATGGATGAAGTCAAGACACTATGGGACTCAATAATTCGCTTGGTTGGGGTGTTGAGGGATGATTGGAAGAAACCATAAAACTGGATCTAGCATCAGGTGGACGACTAGATATGGGGTTAAATTGTGTTGGAGGCTAACAAAGTGGGCAAACTCAAAGATCGTGGGTACATGGATTTGGGATACTTGGGATTTGTTAATGATGTTGATATGAAAAAAGGAAGGATGCCCCAACCAAAGGAGACATGAGTTTTTTTTCCAGGAAAAAGAAGGCCATCGAGGATGACAACTGAAAAGCTATGTATATGCTAGAAACAAGGGCTTTATACAATTACCAAAGAAATAAATAATAATTTGGGTTGAGTATACAAATACAGAAATGAGTGCCCCAGTGAAAGATGGCTTGGCATGTTTAGAGCATAAGTTTGTGAAAGAGAACTAGTGGAGGGTGGGGGGGCCATGGGTGGGTTTTTGTTTTAGGTAACTGGATGGAAAAAAATCTACAGATGGGAAAAGTGATGGTGGATGAGATGGAGGGCTAATGAAACTATGGGGGTGCAGTTAATAAAACCAAGTGTAAGATGATATGAACTGGGAGTCCATTGGGAAGGTTAGCAATATGATGAGAAGAAGTATGGGATTCATTCTCGAAAGTGAAAAATATTATCGGGACTCCCAATCCTAGGGGGTGATATTAGCATGAGTGTTAAGTTTCCAATGGGAACTATGAATGAGACAACTCATGTGGGGGAGAGTGTTATCAGTTGACAATACCAAAATGTGGTAGAGGTAAAGATACTGCAGAGCCGAATGTAGAAACCCTAAAGGTAAATGTCAAAGGGTGTGGCTGGGATATGCAATTGTTTACAGAGGGAGTAATTACATGTCAGTGTCGTACATATATCTGAAAGGGATGTAAGCTTTATGAATAAGTACCTGGACCCATAAAAAACCAAATACCCAACATGAACAATATTTGATGATAACTAACATACAACAACTATTCGATAAAACTGAAAGTGAGCATGTGTACCTAAACGTGGCATGAGAAAAATGCTCCTCCGGGGAAAAGTTCAGATGATAACCCGGGGAATGTGAATGTGTAGATTGTTGGGTCAGGATCTCGTAGCTAAGAATGGATCGGAAAACAGAGGCTTTGGGCTCCTGTAACATAAGGTGGAAGTTGGGAAAAAGGGTCTATATATGGATGGTGGGCCCACAATGCCACCTCATTTGTACCCGAAACTATTGTTGATCTGGCGAGATAGCTGTGAGGTGATTTCAAGATTATGAGAGCGTGAGGCTACCGGTCCGGGAGTTGTGAGAGACAGGTTAGTGACCCTATCATCCTGAATTTTGTTAAGTTGATAGATGTTAGGTAGGGGTTGTACGGAGGGTCGTACATGGGTTTTTAAGGGTAGGGGCCCACTACTTCAAGGGAAAAGGTGGAACACCCGTGCATGTGTGTACAAGTAGAACTCAGTTTCCCACACATTATGTGCGGGCTTTTTCAAAAAAGTCATGCATTTTGAATGCGTGGCTATGTTGGGAAACCCCACGCATAATGTGCGTTTATGTAGGTAACAACCGTGCACATGTGTGTGTTTGTTGGACAGACAGGCGTGCATAGGATGCGCACCTGTCAGACTGACAGTTGTGCACCCATGCACAACTGTAGGTGAGATAGTTGTGCATTAGTGCACAGCTGTAAGAAGAGTAGTCGTGCACATATCCGAAGTTGTATGGGGGAAAGTCTCTCATAGTGGGAAGACTGAGGAGTGTATGATTTTTTGATATTTATGATTTTTTATGGATGATGTGGTTGATCAGGTGGTTGATTTTTTATGCAAGTGATCAGCAGAGGCTTGAGTACGATGTCAATCCACTGGCGAGAGTGGGACTGGGACCGGTTGAGAGAGGTTGTGAGGGAGCAGCCTAAGGTAAGCAGACACTTGGCATCCTACGAGTTGCTCAAGTTTTTTAATTGTCCTCTGATATGGTCGCAGAAGTTTTTACTCTAGTTTTTTATTTAGATGTGGAGCACTGATCTGCAGTGCTTCTTGGTGCGGGGGGAGCAGTTGACGTTCTCTACGATAGAGGACTTGTACTTTTTGAAAAGAATCCCATTTCGTGGGAGGGCATCAGTCATGGATCCCCATATTCCAGGGGAGGACAGGGTGGAGACCATGGCGGCACGACATTGTTCCCGACCGAACCCTATGTTGGGTTCAGTCATTCAGATTGAGGCAATAGTTGACTTGTTGACTGAGTGCATCGCGTCCATGGTGGTGAGGATATATGGATCCTTGGGCACTCAACAGATCACAGGTGGTCAACTGAGGGTGGTTGAGGAGGTCTTGGATGGAGACCTCTTTGTGTGGGGTGTGTTGATGCATACTCGGATGATGTCGCAGTTGAACCAGTGTCGACTTGCCGACTTCGGTGATTTTGCATTCGGGTTAGTTTTAGTGGCCTTATTTTTGGAGAGGGTGCCTCTATTGCACCCAAAGATTCTATTGGAGTCAGTGTCGCGATGAGATCCACGATTGATGCGATGGGCACATGTTTTATCACGGGATGGAGGAGGGGAGGGTGGCCACTACTTCATAGCCAGAGTTGCTTTTATGTGGCATCATATGCCATAGGTGATTCTTCGATATCCATACACTAGTATGGATTACAGACAGGACCCTGACATGGTACTACCTCCTGGGGATGATTGGGACCAGAGAGGTATGTGTTGTATCTGTTTGTTTTGATTTTGGTAGATAACGTTGATCAGACATGTGTATGGATGATGACACTATATCAGTGTTATTTTTAATATGTTGGACCCCGAGATCGAGAGGCGAAGTTCATCGAGGAGCCGACGAGACAGGAGCCTGTAGAGCCAAGGCCTGGGTATAGGCACCGACAAAATGATGTCGATGTCAGGCTGTCCAGAGAGCCACAAAGAGATGTTGAGGTCATTCTAGAGGATCTGCGTCGACATTTCGAAAGGGTCCTTCAGGGGGTGCCAGAGGGTGTATGGGCCCATATCCAGAATGAGGAGGTCTTGGAACAGTGTGTGGGGGTACCGACGGAGTGGCAGGCGTTGATCTGCAGGGAAGCTATGACTAGTCGGTTGTCGCTAGGAGCTGGAGGGCCCCCAACTGGTGGGGCACCTCCAGATGAGAAAGGACCTGGGGGCAATATTTAGGCACACCTTGAGTGTCGATTTGGGATGTACGGGTTTAGGAGCCCGATTTTGTATTGGGTAGTTAATACCCAGTTTTTTGTACTCATAGGGATGATGGGACTCTTGAGCCTACGGGCAGTTGTATATGTATTTCTTGTAAAATATTTATGACCTTGATGATATATATGATGGATACATTGATCATTCATGTCTTTATGCTTTGTGGTTATGATGTATGATGTCTATTGCTATCTATTGAAAAATTTATGATGTTGTGTATATGATGTTTTTCAATGTGATAAATGTCAATCTAATACTAGGTTAGCCATGTGATATGCTACTTGATTGAGGTTTGTTGGGATATGTGTAAATGTGATGGAATCAAAGTTGCGAGATAGGAATCTAACTTGCAGGCATTTGCGGAAGAGGCAAGGATCATGAACATGATACATGTTGTTGAGTTTCAGGACGATAAGTTGGGAATCTAATAGAATGATAAGGTGAGGAATGTGGCGATGACTGGCCTCGGCAAGGATACCAATGACAACATCATATTTGGCTTGGTTATTGGTGGTCGGGCCTAAGCATATGCCACTGGAATGGAGTAGTATATGTGAGGGGGTATATAGGTCCCAAGCGTCCGAAGTGAGATTTTGGGTCCAACGGCTGGCACCGTCAGCATAACCAATGTGGTAGATTGATGGATGATGCATCTGTCAATAAAATGGGTGATAGACCAGACGTGAGGAGTGGTGTCAGTAAAGAAGACTAAAAAATCTACAAATGTGTTCAAAGAGAAACCTAAGGTAGGGGGGCTATGCTTAGGCGTAAAATTTCTTCAAGTATAACCCATTGAAGAGCTCCTTGAGAGGGAAGCCTTCTGGAGAGGACAATATGTAGGCGCCTTTAGTGAGGCAATGTTCGATGATGAAGGGGACGTGCCATAATGACTCAAATTCCCCATGGCCAAAAGTGTTGTGGGTGATATCATAGGCTAACATGAGATCACCTTCTTTGAACGAGTGAAGGTTGACATGGCGGTCGAAGTTGGCTTTGGACCATTTTTTAGTTGCTTCATTATGTTGTAATGAAGATCAAAGATCTTCATCAAGTTATTTTAAGGTCAGCAAGTGCTTCTCCATTGGAGAAGTTTCAGGTAAGAGCTCTATGGAAGTGTGTAATGTGGGGATTTCACACTCGATAGGGAGGGTGGATTCTATCCCATGGACGAGGTGGAACAGTGTAAAATCGATGGCAGTTTTGACTGTCGTGCGATAGACCCATAAAGCGGAAAACAACATATGATGTCAGTTGGTCTTATGTTTGTTGACGATGCATTGTAGCATGGTTTTGAGGACTTTAATGACATCCTCAACCTGTCCGTTGGACTGAGGGTAGTATGGGGAAGAAAACTCATGGGTGAACCCTTGTTTTAAGGAGATTTCGACAAATATCTCGTTCTCAAAATGTTTACCATGATCGGAAACTAATTGTTGCGGGACTCTGAACCGGGTAATGACATGGTTGAAGAAAAAATGTGTTGTTGTGTCAGTAGAGTTGTTAAATTTGGGCATGGCTTCAGCCCATTTGGTAAAATAATCCACTTCCATGACAATGTACTTTTGTCCATTACTAAATAGAGGATGGAAATTCATGAAGTCTATGCCCCATTCATAGAAGGGGTCGGCTATGATGACTGGGTGTAGAAGAGTTGGTGGAGCTTGTGTTTTGTTTGCATAAAGCTGGCATTTATCGCATCACTTGATAGTGTGGATGAAACCATGAAACAAAGTGGGCCAGAAGTATCCTGCTCGGATTATTTTTTGGGCGGTGGACATACTCGAGATATGACCATCGCAAGCACCGCTGTGGAAATCATTCAAAACTTGGTCGGTTTCGTCGATGGTAAGACATCGTCGAAGGATGGTATCGACCCCTCGTCATTAAAGAATGTCCCCTATGAGGAGGTATCAGGGATCCTGATGGCGAATGTGTCGATGGTCATCTCGAGAGAGGTGATGTACGAAGGTAGACGAGGAGTTCGTCATACCAGGGGTCATTGGAGGGAATGAAGAAGAGGTGTTCATTAGGGAAATCCTCATTGATGGAGGAAGCTTTGGCAATTGATGGAAAAGTGATAATGAGTTCGGCTAGGACCAGAGATTTCTTGCTTTTGGGAGTAGAGAAATCTTGATCTTATTCTTGGAGGATAACGATCCATCAAACAAATTTTCCATGGATCTATCATCGACTAAGCAAGTACTACATGGGGTTAGAATTTTCTATGACCTTCGTAGTTTGAAGCAGAATATAATTCCGCACTTTTTGGACTGCGAGGACAACTTCTAACGCGAGTTTCTCATCATTATTATACTTCAAGGGTGGTCCTGAAAGGTTTTTACTAATGTAGTAAATCACATGTTCACGCCCATCATCCCCTAATTGGACGAGGAATCTTGTGATTGAAACAACAGAGGTCGATAAGTAGAGGATGTAATCACGATCATAGTCTGGGGAACTAATCAAAGGGGCAATGGATAGGGTGGATTTTAAATCATCAAAAGCTATTTGAGCATGTTGATCCCATCGAAATGGGATATCATGATGCAGTAAGTGGATAAAACCGTGTGCACAAGTGGCGTAGCCTAGGACAAAGTGACATAAAAAGTTGGCTTTTCCATGCAAGATCTGCAGTTGGCATAAAGTCCTAGGTGGTGGAATTTCCATGATAGCTTGGACCTTGAGGGGGTCCACAGTCATGTCATGCTGGGAGACAATGAACCCAAGGAGGTGCCCAACAATGATGCAAAAGACACACTTGAGGGGGTTCAAGAGGATATTATATTGATGACATCGTTGGAAAATGATGTGTAAGTCATCTAAATGATGGGTTCAATTTTTGGATCGAGTAGTGAGGTCATCCAAATAAGAAAGGATGATGCGAGCAAGATCATGAAAAACGTAGGTCATGGCCCATTGGAAAGTGGCACCGACATTTTTGAGTCCAAAGGGCATGATGCGATAAGCAAAGGTACCCCAAGGGGTTGTAAAAGTGGTTTTGTACTGATTTGTTGGGTGAATTTGAATTTGATTGTATCCAGAGAACCCATCCATAAAGGATAGTGCCTCTTGGTTGGCACAATCATCGATTATTTGGTCGATGAAAGGGGTTAGGAAGTTGTCTTTGGCTCAAGTGTGGTTGAGGTCGTGAAATTCTGTGTAGACGCAAATATTTCCCTGTTTCTTGTTAACGGGGGAGGGGTTGGAGACCCAAGAAGTGTACGCAATGGGGTAAATGAACCCGACCGTGTGTAACTTTGTCAATTTCATCTTTGATAGCCGCAACTTTGGATGGGTATAGGGGGTGTTTATTTTGACGAACATGGGCGATATCCATCCATGTGTCGATTATGTGTTCGAATATAAAAGGATCAAGGCCAGGCATCTTCGTATATGACTGGGAAAAAATATCCTGGTATTCTTGAAAGAGAGCTTTATAAGCAATGATTTCTTCAGGGGAGCATGCAGTGCCAATGATGATCTCTTCTATGATGCATGGTTTAATGGAAATGTCAATTTTGACTGTGGGGGAGATTTTGGACATGTTTCCTTCTTCAAAAGCATTTGGGGAAGGGATAGGGTTTTTGAACTAGTATATATTCCCTAGCAGAATAAAATCCTTAGTTTCGATTGCGCACAGGGAGGCTTGGGTAGGAGGGTGAAAGACATCGTGTGAGAGAAAAATTTCTCGATGCTGGAGAACATTCCAAGGACAATCAAGGGTATTCAGTTCTTCTAGGATATCTTCGTCGTAGTGGAAAATGCGAGAATACAGGGTATCCTAGGAGGTGGCAGGGGGAACTATCAATGGGTAAGTGTTATTGTCCTCAAGTGGTGAGGACGTAGAAGGTATATCGTTTACAAGGTGTGATGGCCTGCTGGACATAAACCAAATGTCAATACACTATGGGGGATATCTTGTTTTCTCAAGGACTGATGATGAAATATAACGAATGTCAATAATATGAGCATCAGTAGGGAGTGCCTGAGAGGGATTAGGACAAGATGTGTGGCATACTGCAGCTAATGTTTGGAGAAATTGAGGTAGAGTTGGGAAATTATGAGTGTAAGGGCCATATTTTGAGCATATGGGACACACAAAATTAGTTCATAACCCTTTCTTGCATGTGGTTGAGGACTCTGTATTAGCGATGGACATACTTGGAGGGAGTGAATGAGTGAATATATGGGCTTGTTATTCCTTCATCTTCCCCCAGTGGTGGTGGTGTTTCCTTCAATTGGGGGTGAGGGTGGTGTGGTCGGAGCCTGTACTAGGATCTCCATCGGTAATCCCTCTGTCTGAGGAGGGAGAGATGGTGGGGGAACCATAGCGGGTGGATGAAGATACCATACAGGGATGGAGAGAACCATGTTGGGGAGGGTGAGGGTAGCGGCTACTTGGTATGCTTAGACTCCAAGTGAGGGGTAGAAAAAGGGGATTTGGGAAATGGCTTGGGGAACTGTTTCTCAAACCGGGATTTTCCCTTAGGGGNGGGGGGGGGGGGGGGGGGGAATCCAAGACAATTGGTGCAGTGGTGTTTTCAGGGCATTCCTGAGGTAGTGATCCTCCGACTGGTGGAACTTCGATGTGGGGAGGGTCATCAGTTAGAGGAGTATTTTCTCTTATATATGTTCTATTAGAAGACACTACACACACTTGAGTTGAAATAGAAGAGTTGAGGAGAGGTGGTGTTTCATGATAAGTCCCTAACAAGGAGGGGTCCTTGAATATTCCAGGACCAATGTCAATGACCGGAAAAGAATCTGAGCTATCACAGACAAGAGGGAGGATGTTATCAATGTTGGTGGAATGATTGGGCTCATAATTTGTAAGTTGTTCAATGGTGACAATTTTCCTGTTGTGGGGGAACAACATCATACAAAACACATAAGAGGATATTGCCTTCATAAAATACATGTAGCTACATCTAAACAAGATATTGTAATCAAGTGGGGCATTGATAACTTCAATGTCGATGAGGATGGTTTTACCCCCAAGTTCTACAGGGACATTTTGGAGGAGCCCTTCAGGGGATGATGGTCGATCGTCATAAGCTTTCAGGGTGATGGAAGATGGTACTAGCTCAGGTGAGCCGAGTTTTTTCCATACTACTTTGGACATGATGCATGTGGATTCACCTTCATCAATGATGCATTGATGAACTGCGATTTTTTGAATCTTAACTGTTATCTAAAAAGATACCAGGGCGAGGAGGAGTGGCTCTCCACTATCTAGATCAAAGGTGATGAGTCGAGTATCACCTAGTTCGACTACCCCCAAGGCGGAAAGAAAGAATTTGTGATGTGATGGAAAGGTTTGGAGGACCTCCAACACAGACATGGTTGTAGGATACTGTGTTAAGTCATCAACCAGACTATAATTATGGGCAACCCTAGCATGAGGGTTATGTACATTCTGTCATAACGACATGTAGGGTATACGAGGGTTTGGTTCAGTGTTAGGGAGGGGAATCATCAATGGTTGTTTGATTGTAGCGGGAGATGCTTATGAGGTGGTTGGGTTAGATTCAGGAGGCAAGCCGTATGGACAGCTGCGTGTTTGCAAAAGAATATCTTCCTCACTGGTATGGAGGATATTGCGATCGGTTGGATTTCCGGGTTGATTGGTACCTAGGTTTGGATATTGCCCCATTTGTGGTGGAGCTGAGTTTATCTCTTGTTGGGTATTCATCACCTTGGTTTGGAATGGGGTTTTTCAAAATGGTCAGAGGTGGTGGTTGAAAATAATTTTGTGGGTCCTGCTGAGGGGAAGGCGGTCCTGGAGGGAGTTGTGTGTTCATGGATTCTTTCATCTATTTGTAATCGACAATCTAGGGGAAATGATGATTATAATTTCCATACTCACCACATAGAGCACAAGGGAAGTTAGTTCTAAGGTTATTGTTATTCCCTTGTCGTGTTTGAGTGTTATTGTTTCCCCCTTGGGGTTTTTGGTTTCCTTGATTCTAGTTTCCCCCAGCGGGACGGTTTTGTTGGGGGTTATTTCCTCCTGGTCTCAGGTTGTTATTGTTTTAGTTTTTTCCTTTCTTCTTGGCATTATTCGACTGATGGGGAATTTTTTTTGTATTCAACTGTTCAAATTCATGAAACTGTTGAATGGGAGAGGGTTGAACAAAGTTAATGCCAACATGTGGTTGTCCTGGTGGAGGAGAAACCGGCTGGGGAGGACCAGCGAATGGAAAATATGGGTTGTTTTGTGGAGACAATCCATATGACATATAGGAATTTGAATTACTTCCACTAATGTTGGGGTTATATACGGGGGTTGGGGGTGGACCCGTACTGGATTAAGAAACTGAATGCATCTGGGGTACCGTTGGGGTCCCCCCAATGGATGAGAGGGAACAATAGGATATGGTTGTTGTTCAGTGGGAGGAAGGTAATAAGACATCCCTCCATATGGTTTCAAATATTGATTTGCACCATAAGTGGTTGATGGGTGGCTGTAAGGGTTGAGATGTGTCATAGAACCAATCAACCCATCTGATGTGTGGGACATCCTAGGTTTGTCCTGTCCAAATGGTATGGGTTTGGGTGCATCAGGAAATAATGTGTACAAGTAACTTGATTGAGCATATATGAGGTCAAATTGTTGGGCCTTCCTGATGTCTTCCTCTTCTAATTGAGGAAAAGTGGATGTTACATCCTTTGCAATCACAGGGACGAGAAATTTAAGAAACCAATCAAGACGTTTTTCTTTGGTGGTTTCTAATTTTCATAAACTACGTCGTTGACGACATTCATAAATGTGGTTGGCAATATGGATGGCATTGGTTTGTTTGAACTCGGAGAGAAGTTCTAAACTATTGTCATGATGAACTGGTAATTGAAAAAAGGACAAAAAGGCCTTGGGTAATGATTCAAAGGTCACATGGGACCTTGATTTTTCGTCCACATACCATTTGGTTGATGAACCAATGAGAGTTATTTGAAATAGCCTCAAGAGGATGGAATCATCCATGAGGTTGTTTGAAGAGAACCATAAGTGGAAGGTCATAACAAGGTTGGCAGGGTCTTCCCCTGGTTTTCCTTCAAACTTCAGAATGTCTGAAGGAAACTTGGTAGGCATATTGGGCCAAGTGGCATCATGTAAAATGGGATCATTCATGAGTTTGGTTAAATCAGGAATGTTGAGGGATGCCAAGTATGGCATAGGGGGATTTGGTGGAGGATTAGTTCCAGCCATTGTGTGTGTAGGTAATGGGCCTTTCCCTTGAGAGGGATTTTGTGGGTTTGTATTTCTCCCTTGAGAAGAAGTTTGTCCCCCACCTCCTTGTGAAGGAGAACCAATATAAGGATTTCCTTTTGTATTTGACCCAAGCAAGGTGGAACCAAGTAAAGTCGATCCCAAGACAGTAGCACTCACGAGGGTGTGAGATGGTCTGGCCAATGAGGTGGAGAGACTAGGGACTCCTCCTAGAATAAGAGGGATATTCTACAAGCATCTAGAACGATGAGGATTATGTGGTTCTCCTATGGTTCCGACTAGCAAAGTGAATGTGTGCAAGTGGTGACAAGAGAGAAATAAACGAACAAGAGATTTTTATATTTTTGACCTTCACAGGATAGTATAACTCACAATTGCATGTAATCAAATAAACATCATACATAAATCAACTGTAAAGTAAACAAGCATGTGGATAGGTGGATTTTGATCGCGTGGGGGAAAAACAAAAATAAATGCTCGTGTCATAAAAGACCTATCGTCCTTCCTCTCAATTTAGCACTGGGCCTTCCAATAATACTTGATAGTGCGGTCTGAAGCCACCAGAAGAGGAACTAGTGAAGGTTGAAGTAATCAGTTATAATGAGGGGTAGAGGGTGCATATCCTGAAAGAGCTGGTGATATTTCCCAATAGACACACAAAATATGATCAAGGTGCGATTGCAGCCCACAACCACCACGTAGGTAGATATCCTACGTTTGGCCACTAAGTACCTCGGTGAAAGTGCATCATTTAGATTTTTGGCCTAAGAAATGGGTCACAGGCTAGATACGCTCACAAGATTTGGGTGACTCAAGGAGGGATGCGCAAAACAACCAGACCTCGGCCTTCGACCCTTCACGGGTATCTCCCTACCTTATGGTATAAGAACACTTGACTTGTAGGATTTGAAAGATCCCTATTCTCAACTTCTATTGTTTCAAAATGTGAGAACCTGATAACGAGGCGATATTTGGATGCCTACCCTCGAGATCCTACCTAGACTAAAAAAATTCTTTTGGAACCTCCTATGGAGGAAAATTTAGTGTGTTCCTAGAAAAATTTTAGTTGGAGTGGACTGAGATATTGGGGTCATGGACCAACCTCATTTGAATTAAATTGGTGTGAATAATTTCCAAAGAAGTAGTTGGATCTTTCGGAATTCCTTTGAAGTACTTTGTGGGTACTTAAAAATAAAGCTTACTTCAACCTCCACTGTTCTAATAGAAATTATGTGTGTGATGAGTGGCTTTGTGTGAAAGAAAGTGAAAAGTGTGCAAAATATTTTTAATAAGTTAAGTGTAAGATTGCAACATGTGGACTTCATGTGGTCCTTACAAATCTTTTTACCTAGCTCACTACTTTTCTTTGGTACAACCTTGCAGAATATTTAAAGCCCTAAAGAACTAGCAATGTGGACATATGGGTCCTTACTTGATCCTTTAAACTCCCTAGAATATTGTCTAAACTATAAAATATTTTGAAACTATCCTAGGATTTTTTAAGGGAGATGAAATTTCCTTTCAACCACCTTTTCTGATTCTCAAGATCACACTTGGGTGCGGGGGAAGAGCATACTTGAGGGTTAAAATTGATATCTAGTCCCAATTTAATTGATTGTGTTTGAAAAAACAATAACTTCAACTCAAATTTTTAAATGCCAAATGAGCCATCCATGTGGCACCAAAGAAAAGAGAAGAATAGTGATTCTTTTTACCCCTATGTGCTTATGTTAGCTAAAATTTCTTATGATAAAGGACTCTAAGTGAAGTGTGGTTTCTTTACAAAGTGCAGGAAAAAAAAAACGGAAGGCAAGGGGCCCTCAAACCACTCATAAAAACCCTTACAATTTTGGAAACAATGAACTTATGCACGGGTTGTAGTTATGACAGGCGCGCAGAGGGCACATAATGTGCACAATGCACAAATTTATGAAGGTTGTCATGCACAAAGTGCACAAAATTCGCATCTGTGTGCCTCGAGAGCCATGCACTTCTTGTCACGTGTCGAGAAAGAAATTTCCAAGTGAAATTCTCTTTGCTTGGCTCTAAATTATGACTTTAGAAGATTGGATTAGGTCGGTTTTGGTACCTGCATATCCAAACAATTAGAAATAAGTTCTCTCAAGACTTAAATAGGGAGGAATTTGAAACCAATCCCTAGTATGGTCGCCAATCTGTTGTGTTGGTTTTGTCACATGGGTGAGAAAAAACACAACACTTACTTGCCTTGTTAAGTTAGCTAACCAAGAAAGAGGTTTGTGAGTTTATTCGATAACCAAATACACATTAAACAAGGAGACAAAACTAAAAAGAAAGAGAAATAAATGTTAGAGAAGCTTGCAAGAACTCGAACCATGAAAAACAAAAAATGGAATTCATATAGCTACCAATGGATCAATATATTGATAGGATAACACCATAGATAAAGTGATCCAGGTGGATATCGGTGGCCACCCACCTTTTCCAAATGGCTCAAAACGGCTTTCTGGCAATTTTGGCAATTTACTATTTTTAGCAGGTTTTAACTTCCGGGGCCATTTTGAGGGCCCAAATGAAGGTTTTTCAAGATAAATGTTCTCAATGATGGTAGATGACATAATTTATCCCCCAAAATGAATCTCCTCGACGATACCTTTCCAACGAGCTATCACACGCCTAAAACGGAGATTGTATGCAAAAGTTACGACCCCGGGAAGTTGATGTACTAACTTAACCAAACGAGGCCCACATGACTTTTGGCGCTTCATCTCCTAAGTTTAGGTTTTTGGATGTCTAGGACTTTTGGCATTCCCGTTTATTGTAAAAAGGCCTTCAGAGCCTCATTGTAACCATCTTCTTGCGAATGCGAGTAGCTGTCACATCTCTTCTCAGAGATTAGCTGCCACCATTCTAGCGAGTCTTTCACTCTGTATTTTTACAGTCTCTGTACATTTCTTTGATTAATATAAATAGTGTATTACTGTATATCTGTGTTTATGGTTGCATATCTGATACATTTCTGTTATATTATTGAATATCTACAATATCTCTGTGCATTTATTTATTATATCTCCGCTCTCATTTCGTGCCGAAAATAATCTGGATCAGTCGTATCAGAGCAGGTTGCTCTTGATATTTTTTTCAGTGCATGTCCTGACGAGGTCCGAGTATAGAAAGTTGGGTCTCGAGCTTGTCTTTCTTGAAGACAATCGCTCTCGCACACCCAAGAAACCCTCAATGGCGGAAGAAAATAAAAACGACGGAGAAGACGATCCTATCAATCTGTTGCTTGAGCAAGCTCTCACGCGACAGAGGGACGAAATGATGGAGAATTCTGCCCACATCCTTCAATGCCTTCCGATAGCATCAAGCGCATCTTCATCAAGTGGCCACTTTGGAGGCACCTCTCCTTTCAAGGTACAAGTTAATTTTGATATTCCTGTATTTGA
>ML847045.1:24237-35052 GCA_009831015.1 Picea engelmannii
GAACTAAAGAGGGTTCCTCAATTTTTTCACCAAGTGCTTTCATTGCATTTACTAGTTCTTCAATTCTTAGAAAATACTTCCCAATGGTTTCATCTTCTTTCATCTGTAGCTTTTCAAACTATACTCTGTAGGTTTGAAGCTTGACATCTTTTACCTTCTCATTACCTTCATAACTGCTAATGAGTTTGTCCCACATTTCTTTGGCAGTTTCTAAATACATAACTTTTACAAATTATGTTTCTGCAAGCCCACTCAAGATAACATTCATAGCCTTAGTGTTGAAGCTGAATTCTAGCTTGTCATCCTTATTAGCTAGTACAATTGGCTTTGCATAACCAGTATCTACCACATCCCAGACATTTGCACCTAAATCCATTATGTAGGTTCTCATTCTAACTTTCCAAAAGGCAAAGTTTGTTCCATTGAATAGAGGGGCCTTATTGGTTGAATTTCCTTCTTGGCTTGACATGTTAAAACTCTAGGATCTACCCTTAGATAAAAGGGGTTGTCTCTGATACCAATTGTTGGACAACTGAGAGGGGGGGGGGTGATACAGTTGTTACCGAGATTAAACAATTATGCTCATTTTAAATTCATTACAGAACTCTCAATGATGATCACAATAATGCAGGGAAGTAAGCAATAGAACATTAAGCATCATTCACACATATGAGATACACAGAGACAGATATTTCATGAGGAAACCCATAAAGGGTAAAAACCTCTTCTTCTTTATATGATAAGTAATCTTTACGTTCTGTACATTATCATACTTATGAGCACCAACTCATAATGAGGCTACAACCTCTTTTTTGCAAGATGCTACTTACTGAGAGCACCAACTCTTTGGATTCTCTAGCACCCATTATAAGGAAGCACCGACTCCCTGGTTTCTCTAGCACCCACTAGAAGGAAGCACCAACTCCCTAAGAGTTCCAGCACCAATTGGATGGAAGCACCAACTTCCTAAGATTTCCAACACAAACTGGATGGAAGCACCAACTTCCAGTTACACAGGCACCAACCTGTATATCAGAGAACCAATGTTCTCCCTTGCACCACCCTACCACCTTGGTTTCTCTGGCTACAACTAGATGGAAGCTACAAATCCCTGTGTTCAAGCACCCACTTGAACCTCTGAGGACAAAAGTCCTCCCTAGCACCTCCCAACCACCCTGAAATATCAATCTTTGCTACTGAAACATATTACAGTGATATAATGTTCATCAATGACTTACCAGTCTCATCACTGTTCTGCAACACTACCCTCTTATGTCTGCCTCACTATCTTCCTGCACACATGCCTTGTGCTTTTTGTTCTTCTTCCTTTTATGCTCTGTGTGCCATGTCCATTCAATGCATCATTCCTCTTATGTGTATTTCAGCTGCTACACACTGCCTCCTTCTACATGCCTGAATCACTTTCAACAAATGCCCTCATCTCTTCTTTGTTCTACATTCTCTTATTCTCTGTGCACCTTGTGCACGCTATATGCGCAATGCTTTTGCATGCTCTCCCCACACCATTGTTCTCCACCTCAGGATATACATTGCCACTCCACTTTGCTACCACTTCACTCCCTCTTGCATCAACGCACTCTCTTTGTTCTGCATGTTCTTCTCGTGTCGAGTCCTCTTCCTGATCATCATGGAAATTCCTCATCTTTTTTGGCGGTTATACCCATGTGTTCATTATCACTGGGTGTTATGCTGAGATTCCTTAGCCTCTCTAGTAGTCGAGACTCTTCGTCTTATTTATCATAGTCAAGCTCATCTTCTCTGTTGCAGTTACAGGCTTCAACGCTCTTCCATCTGTCAGTCGTCTCTATGAATAATCTTCATTCCACTGGAAGATGCCTTGAGACTCTTCAGCTCCTCTGGAAATCACACTGAGGCCTCTTTGATTTTTCTGTGTAGAAACAATCAGTGATTTCTTCCAGTTACACTGTGAACCTCTTGATCCTTATTCCTTTCGCACCTTTCACCTTTATTTTCATATGTGGCCTTAGGCGGTGACCACACGCCTGTTCAGAAGGTGCTTTCGTGATTCACATTTCGACAATTCCTGTTGTGAGACATCTCGACTCTCCAAGTCGCAATCTCTGAAATGGAGATTAGCTTCATGCTAGCTCCTCCCTTGAGCCTTCGTCGATGTGACCATAGGTTATGACTAGGGGCCAATTTTGAACACGCATTTCACATTTCTCATTTCGGGGATTCTGTGAAGAGTCGTCTCGACTCTCCATGTCCCAAAATCTAAAGGAGCTTGTCTCTTCGAGCTCTTCTCTACATCTCTTCGACGATGTGACCACCAGTGGTGACCAAGCGCTTATCCATAAAGCGCTTTCGCAATTTCCCATTTCGGCATTCCTATGATGAAGGACCTCGACACTCCAAGTCACGATCACCAAAATGGAGCTTGGTTGCACTAGCTCCTTCCTCCATATTCCGCAGATGTGACCACTGGTTGTGACCACAACCTTATTCGAAAATGCATTTCGGTGTTTTGGCATTTCTGTGATGAAGTGTTTCGACACTCCAAGTCACGAACCCAGAAATGATCTGAAGGTATTTCGACATTTCGCATTTCGACGTTTTGGCATTTTTGTGATGAAGTGTTTCGACACTCCAAGTCATGAACCTTAAAATGATCTGAAGGTATTTCGGTGTTTCACATTTCGCGATTTCATCATTATTGTCATGAGTGGTTTTGAGACCTCCAACTCCCGGTATCCAAAACTTCGAAATGGAGTCAGATCAATGGTCCACGATCTCCCTTTGATCAACGACTCAGATTAAATCGTGGTTTCACATTTCACGATTTCGAGAGGTTAGAGCACCTCCTTCCTTTGACTTTCCAGTCAGTGAAATGTTGATCTGTGACCACGTGTCCTACCCGAAGATGGACAGTCCTCCTGCTTTCGGGATTTTGTAAGCCTGCTTCTCCTAGCACTTTAAAGAACATGCAGGTTCTCCTAGATCCAATGATGGTCGGACCCTGTGCACAGATCTAACGCCTGAGATCTGTCCTCCATCTTTGCACTCCTCCTGTCTAGATTCAGATCTGACGGTCATCGATAATTCTGAATGGGATCCAATGATCACTGTTGCTCTTCATTGTTATGCTTCTAATCTTTCCATGCCATCATCGCTGCTGATATTCCTTGCCTGCCTATTTTCCATTGTTGTCTCCCAACTGTAAACCTGCCAACGTCACTACTATTCTTTCTTGTAACCATACCTTCGTCTAGAGACCAAGAGGAGTCTAGAGACCAAGAGGGAATTCATCTACAACACCCTCCCTTCTATGTTGTCCATCCCTTGAGGGGAACCAATATTGAGGGAGAAGAAATACTTTCATATCAGGGCTTAAAGTTGGGTGTGACTTCTCTTTATCATCTCTTTTCCTATTTCTATAGTCTCTTCCTATACAATCTTTCTTACCCCTGCCTATCTTTATAGTCTCTGTCTTTGTAGTCTTTGTCTCTGCCTCATTTTTGAAGTTGTAGTAAATTTTTTGGATATAAATTATGTTGAGAAAATCTCGAGGTGTAAAAGTTTTCTCAAGTTACAATAAAGTTTTTGAATATAAATTGTGTTAGAGCTTAGAAACATTCCCAAAAAAATGGGCATTCCACCCATCATCAGGGGATCCAAATAATTTTTTTTGTAAGATAGAAGAGAGTAAATCTTATGAATAAGTTTTTGGAATGATTAAACAAATACAAGAGAGTTAACTTTAAACAATAATACTAAAATACTTCTTAGTAAAAATATTGGGTTAAATAGTATAATAAATAGAGAATAAGACTATTTCAATGTAATAAGAATAAATTATTGCACTGTTTTATATATTAACTAAAAATAATTGTAATCATAACATATCAAATTATTAAAATCTTTAGAATATTAATTAAAAATAACTATGGTCAACTTAAAATTAATATTTCTCTCGTGTGGGGTGATAAATGTGAGAGCGGCGATTCCATGGTGGGGTTTCCAGTTTCCCATGCATCTTCCGAATTAATGTACAAACACTAAATTAAGTAATAATTATAGAAAGTGGAGGCCAGGGAGTAATTTGAGTTCGACGACAAGCACCATTAATTTAAAGAGGTGGTTGGATAGTATGCAAAGATACATCGTTATTTCGGACCTGAGAGGTTAAAATTAAAATTAGGATTTTATTAGATTCAATTGGTGTTAAAACTTAATCTAGGGTACATGAATAACTAGATAAATAAATTAAAGAATCTGAAAGAGGAAGTAAAAGATTTTAGGAAAAATTAAAAAATTATATTTAATATTAATTAAAATAATGATGAAATGTTACATTAATGATGATAATAATTGTTAATGTTTATTGATATTGAATTCAATTTATAGGGTAATAAATTACTTGGTTATGTTTATAATTTTATATTTATATTGGAAAATACTAGAGATAAGTTTTAGTAAGTTTTCATATTTTGATGAGTTAAAAGGTTAGAAATTTCTGTGTTGTAATAAATATTTTAAAATTGAGATCTAATGTGGGTGTACATAGACATTTTAAGAGAAAGTTCTTTTCACTCTCCACCATTGTACTATCAAAAAGATGATATATTCCTTCATTTCATGATGTTTTAGAGATTGTCCAATGCCCTATTTTACTATGGAGATTATGAGAGTTCCTTCTTATTTTATCAATGTCAGTTTTCTTCTTTACACTAGTTATAACAAAAGGATACATCTAATCTTCTAGAGGCTTAATGACCTCTTTATTGTATCTTAATATTCTTTTATACTATAAATTTTTTACTGGACCACAATTTCTTCTTAGATTTAGTTGGAATAATATTTTTAATCGTATCAATATTTTGTAGAGTGATCTCCTCCTCTATTCCTTGATGATTTAGCCAAGACTTGGAAATCTTTATGCCAATCACTATTGCACCACAGGTGTGCTTTCACTGAGTTTGAAACAATATTAAGAAGCCCCTTCACTTTCACATTAATTGTCTTGTGAATGTACGATAGGTACCTAGTCATAACCATACTCTCAATGGGAGAATGCCCTACTTTTATGAGGATAGAAATGAAGAGTTGATTTTACTTCTAAAATTATAATTTATAAAAAGGATTATGAATTTGTTGGATCTTTTTCCACGATTTTATAGAAATGTTGCAGCACCATCCCAAATAGGCTTAGCACCAATCTAAATAGGCTTTCCACCATTCATCAATCATTTTCTCCATGGTATAATTTCAATCAAACTTGTTGTGAAGGTCTAACTCCAAGATATTTGTACAAAGTAACTTCCTTGAAAGTGTTATTGTCATACAAAATTAGCATAAATGATCTTTAAAATATATTAGAATGTATATTAATAACTAAAATCAAAAGACAAGAAAGAAATAATAATAGAATGAAAATTAAATACAACTAGGATAATACAAAGATACTAGAATATATTAAAAGAGAATACATGTTTAAAAGACTAACTCACTAAGATGAGATAACAAACCAAAAAAAAGAAAGAGAGAAGTTAAAAGATGAAAATGAATGATATAATTAAAATACAATAAAGAAGAGAGGGAAGATCAATCTAGTTAATCACAATATAAGTAAATTTCATTTAGAAATGAAATAAATTTAAATATTGAAAAACATTGTAAATAAATTTTAATTTACTAATGATATAAAATAAAGGAATAAAATATGGCAACAAAGAATTGAAAAATATTAGTAGATAATAGCTAAAATTAATAAGAGAAGAAACAAAGAATTGAAAAATACTAGCAGATAATAATTAAAATTAATAAGAGAAGGATGCTTTAATGAAAAAGAAAATTTACAAATTAATATTGAGTAATCGATGATAAAATTTGTCAAAGGAGGTTCTAGCAGGTTTTAATGGGATATAAAGGTGAATTTAAAGGGGAGAGCATTAAGAGATGTAAATTTCAAAGAATATTTGGAAAGGAGAGAAGAATGGTGGGAGGGCATGTCAAGAGGTGAAACAATGGCTTCATGATAAAGAAAATTGATGATGGGATTCCAAGAGTTATTGAGTTTGTAACCACCTTCTCAATTAACACTTGTAGATTGTTTTTTGAAGAGAGAAAAGAGGAAATGGTGGTATAGATATCGGAATTAAGGGCTCCTCATTCTCCCAATTGGAGATTGATGAAAAACCACCTGGCTACCTTTCTCATTTTATTTAGTTTGATGGTGTTGGTAGGTAGGGTGCCCACCATAGGTTGGCCATCTTTGTTCAAAGAAGTATTTCTTATGGCCTCATTGATGAGGCACTCAAAATTGATCCTTTGTTGTACCAACTACACCAACTGCACCACCCTGTAACGCACATTGCTACTACCATGAATCCCCAGTAGGCCTTCTCTAGTGACACCACTTTGTTATCCATAATAATGTATTGCTTCCATGCACCTCACCCTTTTTAATGCAAATGATGGTAAGGTGAAACTAAAGAACCACATACCTTGATACAAAGTTTCCATAAGTGGTTGTGTTTGAATTTTGGTATAGCATGTGGTGCTTAAAGTTTGTCATGATGTTATTTGGATTTAGTAATTACAAGCAAATCAAAATGTATTGATTGTTGAAGTTAAGTGATTTGTTTTGTTAGTTTTAATGAATGTGAAGTGGACTATTCAAGTGTATTATAAATTGGTAATTGTCTCAAGAAGTAGTTCATGCAAACATGTCATGTTTGTAATGGTGGACAATGTATTATGTGTGAAGAGGATTAAATCCCTCAAGATGTAAATGTTTTTTCAAGTTGTAGAATTATTTTGGATATGAATTGTGTCTATAAGTTTTTGAGGTGTAAAAAATTTCTCAAGTTGTAGTAAAGTTTTTAGATATGAACCACGTTAGAGTTTATAAACATTCCCAAAGAGTGGACATTCCATCAATGATCAGGGGATCCAAATGGATTAGCATTTACAAGTACATTGAAATGTATTGATTGTTGATGTTAAACATGTTAGTATTAATGATATTTAAGTGGATTATTCAAGTTTATGAGAAACTGGTAATTCCCAATAGGAACTTTCTATAGTGCATGTTGATGTTCCATGTCTGTGATGGTCAACAATATATTACAATCAGATCCCTCTAGGCGTAAGTTTTTCAATTTGTAATGAAATGTATGGATTGGTACAACTTGGAGACCTTAAGGTTTGAAGAGATGGTTATGGAAGGGTAAGAAATAATAAGATGGAACTAGATCTAATGTGTTTACACAAATTCCATACAAAAACCAAGATATTTGGGCTTCTCCTAGTGTATGGGACAAGGGAAAGGGGGTCTTGCATGGGGTGGTAGAATCTAGGTCATTGGGAAACCATTCCTTCTCTCCAAAAAAATTGTCATATGATACAAAGGTGGGTAGTCTTGGGGTGGTCCCACATGAGGTCAGATGGATCAATTCTTGTAAGTACATAAAATAGTTTTGATAGAGATGAGGAAAGTTTGATTGGAGGTTGGACTGCTGGGATAGGTGGGTTTACAGGATGTGTTTAAGGAGCAATTAACATTTCAAGTAAATTGTAGTGGTTATAGATGTTTTGGCATTAATGATGTAGTGAGGTAGACATTAGTGACAAATGATAAGATTGGATGGGGAGTTTTCATCCTAGGGTTCTCAGTACTTGGTCGAAATCAAAATGTTTAGTCTTCAAAGCCTATTCTGGTTCATTTGTCTATGAGAATTGTGAATCTGTGTTGGGAGTCAACCATATGTTCACTAGTTTACACTTGTGCAGTGAGCTATGAGCCTTTGGTTTGACAAGGTTTAGCTCCATCCATTGGTTTGGTGGAAGTGAATGCATGCAACATGTATAAGAATTTTGATGGACAAATTTATGAAGAGGGTGTAAATGGTCATGATGTAAATAATCAGGGTATAAACAATGGATTAGCTAGAAATAATGGAGGCTTGAATAGAGAGGGAAGTGAACATATAATTTAAAATACATATGAGGAGAAATATTAAGGGAAAAAGAAGAGATGAAAATGTATAAAAGTAAAGGTAGCCTTTGTGAAATTGTTCTAGGTGAGGATGTGTGTTGGGCCTTATAAATAACACATTTTATGATACCATTTAGATATTTTTCACTTACTTAACCCTTTCATACTCATTCCTTTCATCACTCATATTTCCACATTTGTCCATTTCTATCCTATATGAGCTTCACATGACATATTTACATTAAAATGGTTGATTTCCCATGTTTTGATGGTTATTTAGAATAGACTTTGTGGTTTCCTATCTTACTCACAAAAGTTCAGCAATTGCAATTTATGTGACTATTGGAAAAAGCATCTTTATGTTCTTGTAGTACTACTGGAATAATGTAGTGGCCTATTTCTAGAAGCAATTTTTCCATAGGATTTCCAAACCAATGAAAGACAAATATGAAAAATCGAAGACATGGGTTTTGTGCAAAATGCCACAAATTGGGTGTCAATTGGGCATAATTTCAAAACAAGAAATGGTTTGGTAGACATGGGTAGATATTCAAGGAATATTTTCCAATAAATCTTGTAGCATCTGAATTCCTATAGTTACGCCTCTTATGGACGAATTTGGGAATATGGTTTTGTCAAAGATTATGTTGTTGTGCTTCCATGTTATTCAAACATATCCAACAACCATCAAGTAACCTCCATTTCCTTAATAAAGTTTGTGATGGTTTTATATCCATGTATTTGGGTTGTGGTCTCATTTTTTTGTAACTATTTCCCTTCTTTGAATTGTAAGACATATGTATAAATGTAAGAAGTTGGATCAATGTAATTGGGGAAGAGAAAAGGATAGGTTGAGGAAGAATCACCGTGTAACCATTGTAATGAGGAGGAGAATTATGGAATAAAACAACTTGTTGCATATCAAGAGATTTCCATTATAATGTTTGTAGGCAATGTATGCCAAGGGAGGAAAGGCATACACTGCCCAAATAGTTTCCTTTTGTTGTGTGAATTTATTTTTCTTTTTAAGATGCAGTTTCAATTTTATGTTGTGTGGTTCAAATAATCCTTGTGAGAACATGAGTTTCATTCTTGATTTACCGTCATTTTAGTTGGTGATTTCTAGTGGGAAAATCCCCCTATAACTATACCAGGGTTCTAAGTATAGATAGAGCTATGAACTCCCTTAAAAGACAATCTAATTCCTACACTACCTTGAACTTTCCACACAGATGAAGAGAAAGTGATAGAAGAGTAGGTAAGAAGCAGTACCTGTATTCATAAAATTAACCATATGGACCGAAAAAGGGGTAAACTACCACCTGACAGATGTGCCTTCAAATTTGAGTTTGGTGAGCGTGAAGGGAAACAAGATCACTCGACAATCTTTTCAATTTTAGAAAGTCTGAAAAGGGCTTAAAGAAGACTCTAGGGGGACAATTTTCTCAAATAATCCATATGCGATTGAAAAGAATAAATACAGTCTCGTTGGATGTTGCTTTCAAAATTTAAAGAAAGCTTTAAAGAAAACAAACCATGCTCATTACGGAGTCCTGTGGGTAAAGCCAAGAAAAATATGAAGAAGAAGTATGAAGCTTCAACACAAAGTCATGGTGAGACTAAATAGGACTCCATATGCCTATGAAGTACTTCGACATGGGCACCAAATGGAAAACATGGCTCTAACTAGGGTTCCCATGGAAGGAATTCTCGACCACATAAAGTACGACACACTTATCAACAAGGAAGGTTAGTGTCACAAGTCAGTGGGTTCGATCTTATGGAAAAATGAGCCAGGAAACAAACAATGCAAAAATGAAAGTAGGGAAGAACCTAACCTATATGCCAGTTTCAAGGTCAATACTTGTCAGAATGGATAGATACGATGAACAAAAGTCAAAGAAAAAATGTCTCCAAGATTTTGCATATAAGACCAATAACACTCATCCAAAAGTTAATAAATCTAATATAGGTAGAAACTTTAGAAAATAAGAGGTGTTATTGAATAAAAACCTTCAAAACAACAAACCTGGACTGTACAATATGGTACAAGACACTGCATATCCTTATGACTCATGCGTAGTACTGGTTCAGGTAGAGCCCGCAGCTAGGCTCTGACCAAGAGTCTCTTCGATATTCAACTTGGAAAATATCCCAAAAAGGGAAGAAAACACAAACCATGGTGTAAGTCTTCTCATTGTATAGAAACTATAGTCATGGCTTCAAGGATAACCTCATCCAAAGGCAATTCAAAATCCGATAAATCATCAAGGAGGGTTGACAGTCCCAAAGGGCGAAACAAACTGACCATATTCCATATGACGATGGAGGTTCTAGACAGGACTGGCATAGTCTATTAGAAAAGAATCACAAGCACTAAGGTTTGAGGATCTACAAATAGTGAGATCAAACACAAAAGGAAGCTCAAGACCACTCATACCAAGAGGGGGAAGCAAGGGATCCCATGCACCCATTGGATAAAAAGACTGATCAATTGTCGAGACCATGTCTCGAGAAGGAAAACATGAGTGAACAAGTTCCTAATCAGGAGAAATTGAACAACGAGGATAAGACACCACATAATTTATCTGTGGCAGGGTAGAGTCTACACGAACATTAGGAACATATAAAGGGGTAGCCTGAACTAACATCGAATTAGGATGGTGATTATCAGATTCCAGCTGGTTGAGGGTGACAATGCTTCCATTGTAATGGAAATGCATCACCTGGAAGAGCATAGACACCACAACATTCATATCATATACATAATCACGGGCCCTGAGAAGAATATTGAAATCTAATGATCCTTGCACCACTATAACATTGACAAGGAAAGT
>ML847046.1:4095-29557 GCA_009831015.1 Picea engelmannii
AGTAATGAATAAATGTTGAATGCTAATTGATAAGTTTTGTGCAAGAGGGAAGTTTTGGGAAAAAGAGCCCCACACTCATTCACCCGCCCTCTAAGTGTGGTAGGTGTGTCCAACAACAATAGCATAATCCATTAATATTCATAACAAATACGCCCATGGAATAATAATTCAAATATTTGCAAGACATCAATTGGATGAGAAAATAGTATTTCTATTAGAATATGAACAACATAAGTGTATGAATGAAAAACTTACATGTCGGCACATCTCAAAATTGAGAAACTAATTCCCTTCCAGTTGGGCCTCCACCACTTCAATCCTCCACCAAAATCATGCTCATATAAGAGAGACAGTGAATTTCTCCATCAAAGAGGGAAGATCTTGGGGGCTCAACAATGTGTTCAGACTTTAAAGGACAAATGGATGCAAACTCAATATAAAGTGAATAATTTATCCAGGGTAACTTTGCTCTCAAAAGTTGAATTCTTATCCTTCTTCCACAACTTTGATATGACCCATTTATAGCCTTCAAATGGAATTGAAGGGCCGAGTCAGAACGTTTCTAGTATGTGGAAGGTCAAGGATCATGGATCTCGTGACGTGACATGGAAACTCGAAACCATTTTTTAATTTGGGCACAAAACCCGATGTACATGAGTTGTAATGGTGCAACCTACGTATACAGATGATGTATAGTGGTTAGGGCACATATATGTGGAAAAATAATTTTTTTATCTCTGGGAATTGTGAAAAGGGACTTCAAGTCTGCATAGGGAAATGGAAAAGACCTTCTGATCAAGTTGCATGGTGTGAGGAAAATCTTTCTATAACAAAGTGATTAAGATCAAACAATGGAGGTGAATTCATATCAAAATAATTCATGGAATTATGTGAAGAGCATGGAATAAAAAGACAGTTCTCAACACCTAGGATACCTCAACAAAATGTAGTTGTTGAAAGGAAGAAAAAAAATGTAACGTAGATGACCAAAACCATGTTGAAGGATTTGAAGTTAAGCAATGTATTTTGGGTACAAGCAGTACACAACCATTCATATCTTGAACATAGGAATTATTATAAGTAACAATGACAAAACTCCATATGAACTATGGAAAGGAAGACTGACAAACATCAATCACTTTTGAGTGTTTGGAAGCAAATGCTACACAAAAAGAGAAGATGACAGAGTTGGAAAATTTGATTCTCAAGTTGATAAAGGAATATTGGTTGGATACTCAAGAAATAGCAAGGCATACAAATGTTACAATATGAGACTCAACAAGATAGTGGAAAGTATAAACGCAAAAATTGATGAAGCAGATGTACCAAAGATCAAAGAAGAAAGGAAAAATCCAAATGAACAGGAAACAAGAGAAGAACTAAAATAAGAAGAGGTAGAAGAAGAAGAAGAACAAGAAGAAAATGACCAACACGAATTTCTGATGCCCTCTAGGACACCTAACCGTCGGGTTCATAAGAATCATCCACTAGAACAAATTATTAGAGATAAAAATGCGGAATAGAAACCAGAGGAAGTAAAAGGTTACATACACCAGAGTGGATACACCTTGCACTAATATCCACAATTGAACCCAACAAATTTTAGGAAGCAAGTAATGATGAACATTGGGTCAAGGCCATGGAAGAAGAACTAAATCAAATAGAAAAGAATGAAACATGGGAACTAGTGCTAATACCGAAGAACAACAATGTGATTGGTACAACATGGGTGTTCAGAAACAAGCTAAATGAAGATGGACATGTAACCAGAAACAAGGAAAGATTAGTATGCAAAGGATATGCACAAGTTTAAGGAGTATGTTTTGATGAAATGTTTTCCTATGTTTCTAGAATGGAAGTGATCCAGGTGGATATTGGTGGCCACCGACCTATTCCAACTGGCTCCTCTTGTCAGTTTTTAGTTTAACACGTTTTTTTATACTTCTTTGTAATTGTGGGTTCTACACTTCTTGGGATGTCTGAAGCCCTACACATCTTCCAGGTGGAGACTGGTGGCCACCCACCTAATCCAACTGGATTATTTTGGAAGTTTTCATGTCAACACATCTTTTTGTACTTCTAGGGCCATTTTGGGGCCCTAAACAATGTGTTTTTGGCGTGCCACAGTCAAACCATAAACAGAGTCAGATTTTGATGACACAATGTGTAGTTCTCAAAAATAATTTTCCAATGGGCTATCACACGCTTAAAATGAAGATTGTATGAAAAAGTTACGACCCCTGGAAGTTAATGTACTAACTTACCCAAACATGACCCACATGAATTTTGGCATTTCATCTCCCAGTGTTAGGTTTTTAGATGTCTAGGGTTTTGGTATTCATGTTTATCATAAAAATTCTTTCAGAGCCTCATTGTAATCATCTTCTTGCGAGTGAGCGTAGCCGTCACATCTCTTCTCAGAGATAAAGCTGCCACTATTCTAGCGAGTCTTGCACTCAGTATTTTTACAGTCTCTTTACAATTATTTCATTAATAGAAATCAAGTATTGTTTTTGTTAGTCACCATTAAAAGTTTTGTGTGAAATCAAGATTTCAGGACCTAGCGAGACGCTAAATTGGTTTGGAATCCTAATAAACCAAGGAAGGGGCTAAATATGGCAACGAGAGGCTAAATATGGTGGGGGATCTAAGATGATGGGACCCGATACATCACGTATCGTGAACTATCCAGATCGACGGTCGAGGATGATTTCGGGGGGAGAAACTGCGTGGAGGTTAATTTCAAAAACCAGGCCGAAATATAAACTGTGATTTTTGTTCGGGCTATGTGGCACCACCAGGTGCATTTCAAGGTGAAAATCAGGTTTCCCCAAACCACTTCCTCATGCACTCGAAATTTGGAAAAGTATAAAGGTGCATTTTGTTGGTTATTTTATTATTTTTCAAACACTGGAACGTTTGAAACTTGGTGCAACCTCCCTCGTTCAACCGCAACTCAACAATATGCCAATTCCACACCATTTCTGCTCATTTCCATGTATTTTTCATCACAACCATGGATCCTATCATAACCGTAGTAATGGAGCAAGACCCTATGGCGAATGAAGAAGCCCTAATTGACCGAGATTCAAATATCTTTGATATCGAAATCACCATTTTTCCCATCTCTGTGTCCAGAAGCAACCCGTCTGATAATGTAGGAAGGTGTAAATCATTTCTTGAAGTAGTCCAGGCCACCATAGTCCCTTATGTTGTCAAAATATCTTTTCCTTTTCCCGAATTCATAAGTTGGTGCGTCGAACAATATTCACATGAAGAAAGATTCGTCGTAAATAAACAAGGGTCCGAGGTCATGTGTAGGGTAGAGAGTCTATCAATTGAAGATTCCCTCACTATACCCGAGTCTTTCTAGGCAATGTCTGAACCTTTGAATGAAGAAAAGATAATTAGGGTATACAAAGAATGTCCATCAAAAGTCCGAGATATGTTTTTACAGACAATTGTCAAACCATAACATTTTTCAAAGAGTCTTTCTTTGCCAATGAATGTAAGTATAATGGTTATTGAAGTCCAATGGGTCTGTTCCCTTTTGAGTCAAATTTTGGGTCTAAACAATGGAAAACATGTATTCGAAGTCATGCTTGATTTCCTTTTGACCTTTTTAAAGTCAGAGTCTGGTCTATCAGTCTGCATCAGTTTTGATAAATTCATAGCTAATAATATCCATAAACAACTAGTGAATTTTCACTCTCTAAGGCATTTCAAATATTACACCTATTTGCTGAATATTTTCCTGGAAACCAATAAGAGATAATTTCTTGACGTAACCTTTATATCAACTCAATGAAAAGGATTACATTTCTCATCTTCATCAACAAATTCATGTCCAGAGTTTACGGTTTGATTTTCAACACCAGCCTATCTAGTGTTTTGGATGACATGAAGATCTATTTACAGCCAAATCCAGAGAACATTTTAGGGGATTGGGTACTATTCATGCACGCAATAGTAATATGGGTTTATGGTTTTCATGAATCCCCCTATCTATTTCCTATTTTTCTAACCCCCAAAGTCTTTGCCCTTGAATTCATCAGGCAGAGAAATATATATGAGATAGAGAATTTCCCGAAGTTGTGCAAAGCCTCCAATATCAAGTTCCCTTTCATCATTGGCCCCTTCATTGTCAAAACTAGATCATGCTTATCTCAGATTCAATAAAATCTCAAAGAGTTTGGTTTTGCACAGCTACATGGAAGAATATATGATCCACACCAGATCATATCCAATAGAATATTGATGAAAAAACATGCCCCTTATGAGCATGAGCATGTTGAGGGTTTTGATAAGATGGAAAAACTAGAAGTCTGTGCTAATATGGAAGAAATATTGCAACCAACTCAAACACAACAAGTGGAGGCAACCCTGCAAAAAAGTCAAACACAACAAGCTTCTCAGAAATTGATAGTCAAAGTGCCTAAGATGAGTGTTTACAACAAGAGAAGTAGTTCATAGGCCATGGGTACCAGTGATCAACAAAATACTCCTAAGAAGATTGAATATTTCACAGTCTCCACAGATAGTGAATTTATACGAGAAAAAGCCCAAAGAAAAAGTAAATCTAGATATGGTGGAAAGTGGCACTAGCACTGTAGAGGTTGAAAAGGAAAGGAAACTCCAAAGTGAAGGCAAATCAAGAACCTTTAGCAACAAGAAACACATCTTTGATAAAAAATTTGGGGCATCCTATCAATCTAAAGAATATTTGGCAAAATATTATGCTGAGAAGGGAAACATAGCTCTAGATGAGATGAGGGATTTAGTCCCTGAAGTGGAAAAAAATTTCTCAGCATAAATCTTCTCTGTTCACAGTGAGGAATGCTGAAAAGAGGACCTTTAAGATTGCAGTTGTAGATGAATATAAAGTATCTGAGATCAAGATAAGGTATGACAACATCAACGCTCTAGACAAGGTCAAATTCCATAAGAATACTAGTGATATGTTGTATTTTGATTACCCGAGTTTAAGCTTGAAGAATTCAAAGATGTCATCTTATGCAATGAAAGTGGAATAAAAGTTGAGGCAAGAAAAAGCATCTAGCAGAGATTGGAAGACTCAGTTCAAGAGGATGGAATCTGAAGGCCCCCAAGGGGTGAAATCCTCATTGTATGAGAAAGACAAATTAATTCAAAGCTTGAAGAAGAAACTGAAAATGTCTTCCACAGAGAATCCACAAACAATAGAATTGGTTTCTCTAGAATATGAAAATGAAACACTTCATCAAGAGGCATTTCACTACAAGGCTAGAGCATTGCAGATAGAACGAGAAAAGGTGAGGTAGTCACAAGATCAAACATAATTGCTAAACAGGGTTGTAGTTGTACCTCCTGCTACAGAAGCTGGGCCAAACACTGAAGGACTTGTCCAGGTTATGTCACAATTTAGCCTGAAGGAAGGAGAAATCAAAGGGATAAAAGGGAGCATAGAGAAATTGAAGCAAGATATGCAAGAAAAGGATGAAATAATGGCTCAATTTCAAAAGGAGAATGAATTCCTGCAAGAAATGATAGATAAGTTGAAGATGAGATTAATAGGCAAAGGCCTGTTGCAGGGGGCCAAGCATATCATCTGGGACTCTATAGTTGTTGAAGCTGCCAATTTTAGAGTGTATTTGAATTTCATAAATGATAAAGACAACATAGCCATCACATCCAGAATAAGGTTCACTATTGTGAATGCGACTTTAGCAAAGAAACCATTAGAATGGGATGAAAACGCCATAAATATACTCAACTCCATTCCTACTGCAGAAATTAAGACTATTGGAATTAAAGACATAACTACATTGATTGTTTGGGCCAAGAGGGTTATTTCCAAACATAACCTGTTGAAATTAGTCCAAACCAAGGCAACACAAATGGAGAAAAGTGTGCAAGAGTTCAAGGATTTGTTTGAAGAGATGTTTATCAAAGGCACCCCACAATTTTTGGATGGAAAAGGAAAATTATATGATCAGGAAGAATACAATGCTCGCCTCACTCAGTGTAGGATGGATCATTCCAAATTTGAAACCCTGGAGGAAAATATGAAAGGAGCTACACTAGTGGAGCCTCTGATTATAGACTTTAATATTCTAAATCAGTTCAAAGAAATCAAAATTGGACTACTAGTCATGACATATGCTTCCTGCATTGACCTGGAGATCCTAATAAAATAAATGATAGATTATGATATCTCTTATAACTTGAAATGGAAGGAGATAGTACGGCTGGGTAAGACAAAATGTAGTTTTCCAGGGTCCAGTAGATGATGTCCAGATTTTACTGAAGATGAAAGATCAAGTGGAAGACTAGAAAAAAATAAGTGGTAAAGAACGAAACTAAAGCGTCAGAGGAGTCAGAAGCTATATCATGAAACATTTTCTTGCTGATCATTATAATTGGTTTCAAAACCGAAACTGTCCCTTGTAACTATTGTAATCAGTTTGAGAAACTGAAACGTTTCATTTCAATCATTGTAATCGATTTCAAACCAAAGGAACTCAGCTTGTATAAATATTAGGAGTTCTAAATGTATTAGTTGTTGGCATAAGTGCAAGGGAATGATCTTAGCTATTTGGAACTTGACTGTAATTTTCTGAAGCTGAATTGAATACACATGAAGAAGTCTTGAAGTTTCCATGAAAAGATTCTAATGGTGGTGATATAAGTTTGTCTCCTCTCTTTGTATGTATTTCCTGTATATCTGATTTCATTTTCACTATCTTCTATTTAAATTGGATAGTCAAAGGACGATAATTCATCTTGTGATGCTCTCGACTGAAGCAATTTAAACTGTTTTAAGTTCTTCCTAACTAATTTAGAATTCATTTATCTAATTCTCTGATGCAGTTATATGTTTTCTTTTCTTCCTACACTCTACAAATTCACAATTTATAACTCAGATTTATCACCTCATTTAGCTTTTATCCTCTAGAGATTTATACTGACTAGTCAGTGCTTCCATTTGTTTCAAAATTTTGAATCCATAGCCCTAAGTGTCCCTCCCCTTACTTTCCAGCAAAATTATAAAAAATCTCCCAAAACAACAAAACCTAGACATTGATTGTCAAAGAAATACCAAGTGAAAGGAGAGATCCCTCTCTGAGATGAGAAAGCTAGTACCTAGCTCTAAATTTGGTTTGTAGGTTACCTTTGTCATTTGTTTTATTGGCCGAAGAAATTTATAGAGTGCTAACAATTGTATTTCTCTGTTTCTGGCAATTTTCATGAGTATTTCATTGTAATTTCTTTGCTTTCATTTCGTTCTGAAAATAATCTAGATCAGTGGTATCAGAGCAGGCTACTCTTGATTTTTTTTCAGTGCATGTCCCCAACGAGGTCCGAGTATATCTAGCTGGGTCTTGAGCTTGTCTCTATTGAGGAAAATAACTCTCGCACGCCCAAGAAACCCTCGATGGTGACAAAAAAGAAAAATGGCAGAGAAAAAGATTCTATTAACCTATTTCTTGAGCAAGCTCTCACTCAACAGATGAACAAAATGATGAAGATTTTTTCACACATACTTCAACGCCTGCCGATAGAAATAGACACATCTTCATCAAGTGACCATTTTGGAGGAACCTCTCCCTTCAAGGTACACATTAATTTTTATATTCCCATATTTTAAGGTCAGATAGATGCAAATTCATTAGAAAAATCGTTAAATCTATTAGAAGGTTATTTCTCTGCTCAAAAAATTTTTGATAGGGAGAAGATCACCTTCGCACTCCTCAAGGCTCTCCCCCATGTAAAACATTGGTGGGAAACATACTGGGAGAAAAGTTCCATAAATGAATCTGGAATATATGGGGCCGAGCCTACTTGGGATTCTTTTGTGGATGCGGTCAAGGAAAAGTACTATCCTGTTGATAACTATGTAGACCGATACATGAGATGGACCACACTGTGACAATAGAAGAGCCAACAAATGTTGGAGTTCACAAATAATTTCCATACCTTACACACCAAGATGGGCATCAAAGACTCTGAGTGACATCTAGTTCTAAAATGCCATGGGGATCTTCATAGGTACATCCAAACCAAAATGGATTTCCTAAACATCTCATCATTGGGAGATGCCTATCTATATGTTGTCAAAATCGAGCAGAAATTTAGGCACCAAAACAAATGGGAATTTGGGTCTGCAAATATGCAACAACCAAAGCATGGTAGAGACAACCCTAACCAACAAACTCTAGAAAACTAGTCCAAGACATGGGACAAGAAGGGTAAAGGAAAGATGAATAATGACACTGGGAAGTGGCGTGACTTCCAAAAAATCCCCTGGAACAACATAGATGAATGTCGCTCGAAACAATCATTAGTGGTCGAGGTCAAAGACACAGATCCAAACCCTGATTTGGAATTCGATCCAGAAAATATTGAAACCAGACAGATCATCGATGCAGACCCCACTTATACCGTCGTGACCACAACAATTCAACCAGAAGAACCAATAGATCCTGAAGAGGGGGAGCGCCTCTTCCATTCAAATATGTGGGTGAAGGGGACCCCATTGAATTTCATTGTTTATAAAAACAACCAGAAGAACCTTATCTCAGCTAAGGTTGTCAAACAATTTGGGTTGTCAAAAACACCATAGCCACTACCATACAACATTGAGTGGTTTCACCAGGGATGAGATCTCCGTGTCAGCCAATAGTGCCGCCTTTCCTATGGAATCCAACCCTTTAAAGATGAGTTAGTGTGTGATGTTTCCCCTCTTGATGTCTATGATGTTGTTTTGGGCCAACCATTTATGTGGAAATGTCATGTTGTTTATGAGTCTAGACCCCGTAGTGACATTATTGCAAACTAGTGAGTACTCCTATGGTAACAGGTTGCAAGTTGAGAAAAGGTGATGAATCTAAGGAAGCATATAAAATAATCTATAGATCAATTATTGTCATCCTACTCTATGTGACAACTTTAAGACCATGTGTAATGCAAGCAATTGGACAGGTTGCCATATTTCAAGAAGAATTGAAGGAAACTCATGTTCTAGAAATAAAGAGGATCTTCAGATATCTTTGAGGAACAAAAAAAATTGGATTGTGGTATCCAAGAGGGAATAAGTTGACTATGGTCACCTACGTAGATGCATATTGGGCATGAAGCATTGATGATCGAATAAATACTAGTGGAGAAGAATTCTATTTGGGTGATTTTCTGGTATCTTGGTTAAGTAAGAAGAAATCCTCAATATCATTATCTACAACTGTTGACGAGCGAAATTGAACGCTCGCCAACTGGAAGAGTGGATCCGGTCTGGGGTTGTCTAAATAACCCAAGCTGTTTGGGATAACCCACCCTGACAGGTTTAGCGGCTCTGTTGGCCGATCTAAGTCCTAGAAAAACAAAAGAAAACTACTCTAAATGAACTAATTCTAAATAAAAATAACAATTAAAACAAACTAATAAACAAATCTGAACTACTAATATATACAATTTACTAACTAATAATATAATAACTCTACGAAATTTTAACATTCAACTATTAACAGAATTAAATCTTAATCACAAATGTACAATATTTACAAATTACAGATTTAGATGAAAACCTGCAAAAATCATTTGTAAACTGTCCTAAGACAGCAAAACTATTGTTTTTTTATTTTTATAATTTTATGAGAAAGAAATAAACTGAAAAACTATCTAAGCCAAGCAACTAAAATGATAATTCTAATTAAGAATCTAAACTCTATATATATATATCTAACTAAACTACTTAAATAACACTAATAAAATAACTATTAAACAACATATAACAAACTGACCCGAAGTAACGCTTCAGGTTTGTTTTGTGTATGATGGTCGATTCATCTGTTTGGTGGGAGGAAACCCACACCGGATTCTCCATGAGCTTCTCGTAAACGGAAAGTTGTTGTGCTCTTGAAATAAAAATAACAGGACAAACAAGACATAAAAATAACAACAATTTTATGATTTACAAATCATCACAATTAGATAAATTTGTGTGCAACAATTTGTGCAAAACAATTCAATTTATGAAAAAGATAAACCTGTATTCATTAAATTGAAATAAATTGATTTCTTTATTTTTAAATAAGAGATATCAGATATGGACAACATATAAATCAAATCACATCAACATGCAATGAATTATGATAGCTAAAGTAGTCGATAATTAATTGCAAACTGATATGCAGAAAACATGAAACAAAGTTTGATATATTGAAAGCGAAAGCTGTTACAAGACATCAAATTTCATCTCAGTCTGAATCATAAATCCATAGTCTAGTTATCTCCACAGTGATGATGGTTTATTACAAAAATTTGACAAGTATTTAAAGACTTCCCAAAGGGTAAAACATCCCTGTGGGAATTATCAAAACAATTTACAAAAATCTGAGGATAATATCCCAAGTCTCTAATTCTGACTCAAGCTAACAACCTAAAACAAAACCATATCCAAAGTATCTCCTAAAATGCCATAGCATGCCCAATTGATTATTGTGATTCGTATGCACCTGAAAGAAGACAAAAATAGACAAGTTTAGAGGATATTTTTTTGATAAAATTGTCAAAAATCTAATTTTTAAGACTAGCTACAGAATCTTGCGATTCTGTAGCTGGTCTAATTTGGACACAGAATCGTTTCAAAACCAATTCGAATCTTAAAGAATTATATTCAAACTATTAAACAAATATTTGATTGCTAATTAGAAACCAAACACAACATTGAAATCGAAACTTGTATGCAAATTGAAACAAACTAAATCGTGGTCAACCGAATGGTAACAGAGATGCATGCACTCTGTTCAATTTGTTATTACCAATTTGGGATAAATAGAATCACATTAGATAATTCGATAGTAATGAAATGATTTTCATGAATCAATTCCAATCGACACAAACTGTAACCGGTTAAACAAATCATGCATGCAATAGTTTATGTCGCTTCAACAATCAACAAAATCATTGTCGAATCCAAACATAATCAACATGATCATTTTTCAAATTAATAGAATTATATCAAACATATACAAACGATCATGCTAATCGTGGCATGTAGCAATCATTTGCAAATCAAATCAAATAGGAACGAATCGAAACAGTTTGGGGTCGACACAATCGTTATGAGTCAACACAGCTCCCCGATTTGAGCAAATAGATCTTTTGCACAGGTCGAATGTAATGAAAATCCAAACGAGAATATTGATTCAATACAAAACAGAGTCGTTTCTGGTAAATCGAAGTCACTAGGGTTGTTTTGATTCTATTAGGAGCAAACGAAACTAATCGAAATCAAACCAAACCGACTATCCAAAATCAAACGAACATAATTGATTCAAAAACAAACCAAACTGAATCAAAAACCAATCAATTTCTTATACTAAGCTGGGCACGACAAAATCGCATAACCAAATCATAGCTACATTTGAGTTTAGTAAAATGAATCTATTGTACAGGATCCACAACATAACCATTTTTGATGATCAAACAATAACATAATCATTTTAAATATATTAAAATGAATAGAGCTAATTTGAAAGCAAAACCGAATCCATTATATTAATTCAAGCAAACTTACAAAGCAAAATTCATATTGAAATTCATACTTGGACAATCAGAAAACAACTCGGTCATGATAATTTGGAATTGACGAAGGTTGTTGCCATTTCGACATTCCTGAAGACAATCGAACCGATGGTTTTTTGTTTCTTGTCATTAGCTTGAAGCCTGTCTCTTTCTTTTGACAGCACTGTAACTTGGTCCTCTAACGATTTAATATTTGATTGCAACAAGGGAACATCGATGTAATAATGCTCTAGCCACACATTGCATTGAATGCATGATGTTTGCTTGGGCTTTGATATCACGGGCGAGGGTTTGTTTAAATCACTAGGGGTTTCATTATGCAGCTTGATTCCCGGGTAGTTAGGGTTGTTTTTAAGGCAAGGGGGTAAATTAGAGACATAGTCATAGGGTTGCTCGGAGCATAGGCCATGGGAATAGGGGTACTCTTCAGCTAGGAAATGCTCGATATCAGAGTCTGAGTCCTCACTCAGAACTATGGGTTTTTGGTCGACGTTTGGGTTAGGTTTATTCCGGGCAAGTCTCGATATCAATCGAGCGTTTTTCTTACCCATGTTGTTGATAGTAGGATTACCCTTGACTTCCTTACTCACGGGCTTCTTGACGGCCTCAGTCTTGTCTTTTGTGCACAGATTGGTTAGGGTATCGGGTAGGTCGATGTTAGGGTAATCCAAGGATTTGGAAGGGGGTAGAAGGATATGAAATGGCACGGCTGGTCCAGCCAAAGTCTCATTAACCACAACCTTATCGATTTGAATAGAATCCGGATTAGCAAAGCCATTTCTAGATAGAAAGGCTTGCCAATTATCACCATGAAGGCTCAAATGATGGACGATAATAAGTCTAATTAATCCGTGATGAAAAAGACTGCTATCAACCTTCTCGCGCTTGAATCTCTTAGACATCTTGTAAAGACTACGCAAGAAGTAATGCGGCATGTTCAAAGGATAGCCCATGAAATTCATCAATAACTGGAGGTGATACAGAAAAACCAAGCCATACTGACCTTCACAGGTCACACATTGTTTCACAATTACCAAAAGATCGTGCCACCTGGGTTTGAGGGTAGAAATAGGCATACCTTTATCACAGGAGACAACCTTCCTTGATACAAATAGTAATGGCCACGACACCTCGTCGACTTTGGAATTTTTAAACCACCTTTGGCCTGTAGCCGACAATCCTGTAGCAGAGCTTATGAATTCTTCATTCAACTCGAGCTGTATGTCACCTACTTTAGCCCTGCACCCGTCAAAGGCGAGGGAGAATTGTTGGGAAACCGAAAGGTTGAAACCCTTGAACCTCTGTATAAACATGAGCCAACCACTATTTTCTAAATCCTTTCGAGCATTATCGAATAGTAACAGAGCTTAGTTACCATTTGGCTCTATGCGCACCACCGGTGCCATAGATAGGAGCACACGCTGAGTGAGGTGAATGGGCCAGGGTTTGAACAGAGTATACGCAGGGGCAGAACGCTCACAGGCTTAACCGATAACTAGCAAAGGTGAATCGAGATAGGGGGAAAGCATTAATGATAGAATGTGCGAAGGTGGTGGAGCTATTTCGGCCCATGCAAAACAGTCATTTCCATAGTACAACCGACGACACATATAATGTTTCAAATCACTATGCATATGTTAAAAACCATGCCATTCAAACAATCAATGAAACCTATGGTAAGTCGACCAAACATTTGCACAGACAATAGTTTTATCATAGCTTTAAAACCAAACAATGAATCAAAATCAATACCAAGGGTTCGATCATATGAAATATGTGTTGTGTGATATGATTTATACCAAGGGTATAACCACAACGCCAATCATTTTCATGAAACCAATGTGTCAAGGGAATCGATCAAAGACTAGAKAAATCAAACCATCAATAAACCAACGATTGAATCACAAGCCTTAACAAGTCAAATTAACAATTAAAGAATGMCAAATGAATAAGGATCTTGGAGTCTTGTCGACTGTAAAATCATAATMAAATTGGAAAYGCAATGGGAATATCGACAAGAATGATCACAAMAATCCAGTGACGACTTTAATGTGACTTCGAAAACCAAGTTTTCAYGCTTGCAGTTGTGAAAACAAGAACCAAGGTAAGTGTGCAAACGCACGAAATAATAGTGTCGYTTTATTCAAGGATTGTGACGAAAATCAAGATTTGCAAAACACTGGTGTAGGCAACTTATAAGGACAGTAGAAAAATGCGAATTKTCTGCCAACAATGGTGACACACTGGTAAAAGCAGTTATCTCTGCCAAAAGAACAAATTTAGATTAGGATAATGAGAAAAATTCTAACTCAAAAATAACAACCAAAAAAATCGTGTAAACATCTTCATTAACCACATATTCCAGCAATGTTTAAAGAATGAAAACTGATAACAGTCTTAAGACAAGCGAGCCATGATATTAAAGATAAAATCTTCAATACTGTTGACAGAGCCACTGCTGCCAGTAGGTGTCCATAGCCTCGACAGGGTTGCCATTTAACCCACTCTGATATCCGTATCCTGCCCAAAAGTTCCAGATCAGAATAAAGGACATGTTAGTGTTAAGAGGTTTCTTACTTACGAATTTTCATGGATAATCATCGTCATGCCATTTCCAATGGTAGGTGGTACTCTACATGGTTCCTTACAGTTGAGGAGTTATGCCCTCTTGAAGTTGGAAGCCCCGAAGAATGGTTAAGAAGCCCCTAAACAATTACAAGTATTAATTAAAGGGTAAAGTGGTTGGTCTTGGAATTAAGGAAAGAAGTTACTTTGTAAAAGTATAAATACACCACAACAATTCTATCATATGTACACATACAAGTTCAATGATTATCTATATTTCAAGTGATTTTTTTTGGTAAATATTTTCATAACATATCTGAGGTAGTGGAGGGAAGTGAAGGGAAAATTATGATGCTAATAGCTTTCTGAGGTTATCCATAGGTCACAGTAGAGCAAGGAGCAAGCATCTGCGGGTTGATAGTGTACAATTCATGGATCTGAGAAAAGGTCTTGAAGGAGTTGTTATCTTTTGTTTTTTGAAGATGATATGCACTAGGTTGGTTTGTTGGTCAGAGAATATGTGCTTCAGGTCTTCTTTATGAGTAAAGGTATGTCTTTTATATGTTATTTTTAAGGCCTGTATCATGGATGGTATGGCACATGCTTAAGACATGTCTTGGAGTCCTTTTTCGGTACATAGTTGCATATGGTTGAGGTTCATTTCTTGGCGATATTGATACATGCTTGAGACATATCCTTGGTAATTGGTTTATGGATGTTATGGTTCATTGTTAAAGGCACATCTTTGTGAAAGTGGAATATACTTGAGGCATATCTTATGGTACATAGTATGATACATACTTGAGGTACATTTTGGAACATGGTTTGGATACTTGATGTTGGTCATATGCTTTGATATGATCTATGTGAGTGGATCTAGTTGACGTATCAATATCAGTGACATTGATAGAGACAGTGACAGGGACAATGATAGGGACAATGATAGGTTGATAGGTTACATGTTGGTGAGACAGTGATAGTGATAGGGACAGTGATAGGTTGGATGAAAGATTAATCTATCAGTGATATTTGTAGTTATAGTATTAGTGGTAGTGACATGTTGAGTATACACTTATATTTTAGGGCGGTAGGATGGGGCAAGGAAAGGGGGTCATAGACTCGTTTCAGTTGGAGCTGGAGAACAGAGGGAGTTGGAGCTTCCTTAAGGGCAGATCCTGTAAACTAGGGGGTTGGAGCCTCCTTCCAGTTGTAGTTGGAGAATTTATGGAGTTGTAGCTTCCTTCAGGTTGGAGCTTATAAATAGGGGGTTGGAGCCTCCTTCTAGTTGGTGCTGGAGAATTTGGAAGTTGGTGCTTCCTATGAATGCATTATTTTGATATATAAGAAAACATTATGTGGTTTTCTCCCATTTGGGTTTCCATGTAAATTATGGGGTAATGTGCATTTGATGTTGTATTGTTGATGGTTGTATGTTCATGGAATGTTAAATGAAAGCATAAATTGCTAAGGATTATATGTATTCTGGTTGAAAGTGGTAACATTATTGCATAATACTGGTTCACCCCCCTCTAAGTATTCCAACAGGTTGCAGACATGGCTTAAAAGTGGATTTGTAATAATCTGTATGCATATTTTAAAAACATTGAATTGCATATATGGATTCCATATGTAGATATGATTGATAGAGAATGATTTTTTCTATCCTTTTTTTATTTTTCCCTTCATATCCCATTTGTGTTACATGATTTTGTGTTTCTCAAAGCTAATCTAATCATAATGAAAAATGGTGTTAGATGTTTTATCTTACTATATTTTATACTTGTACTAATTGGACTATGATGATATAGATGAGCTTCTTCAATAGAGGTAGAAACATAGGAGGAAATAAAGGAAGAAGAGACAAAGGGCCTAATAAATTTTGGAAACTTGGGGGGCATAAGAAATTAAGGTCCTTTATCCACTTTTATGTTGACTCTGAAGAATTCCAACAACTGATCCAAACTAGACATTTAATTCTTGGTGGAAAACATGCCTTTCCACAACCCTAAGCACCCCCTAATTTTATCTTGCAGCCTCACCTTAGTATTGTTAATGTTCCTGAGTCCCATGTTCAAACTCATAATGATGGATGGGGTAATATAGTTTTCAATCCTTCTTTAGGTTCCAATCAATGTCCCATTGACCCCCCTCCTCCACTAGTTCATACCACTTATACTAATGCATATTTTCCTTCACCTCTGGTTTAGCCAATATTACTGGTTCACCCTATTGCTACATGAGTCTACACCTACTCCTCCTATTCCTATAAAGGATTATAAAACTACACCACATGGATCTCAAATTGACAAAGGTAGACAACCAATTACTTCTACCAACATGGCCAAATCCTCTTACATTGCTCAATCCAAGATTAAATTAGGAGACAATGTTAAGGGAAGCTTAGATGACATACATCTAGAGGTAGCCAAGTTGGAGGAAAATAAGTCTCAATATGAGGAATTCATCAGGGAAAGAGAATAATTTTTTAGAAAGAAATTTCCTGGGCTATTTTGATTATGTTTTTATGACATTGGACTATGGCATTATTTTGGGACAGATGGAAGAACCATGATATGTGTTTTTGGAACTTTAAAAATCATGTTTTATTTATGGGAGATACAAGTGATATATACCATGGTGTTTTAAATGCATGTTTATGGTATTCTTATGATACCGATTTTCTATATTAAATGATTATATGATGGAGTGACAAGGAAAATCTATTATTGATTATTGAAACAAAGATGTGCATAATAGAGGGGGACCCCACCTATTTAGTTATAATATTATTTAATAATTATGCTTATCATAAAGTTATTTGTCCTATTTGTTAACTAAATTTATTTTAACCTTAGTAACTAAAAGTACTTCAACTACTTGAGGAACTAACTTTTAGAGAATAAAAGGAAGAATAGAAGGGAAAAAATGGAGAAAATAGAGAAAAATACTTCTGATAAGGTTTGCTCTTGTTTCATATTAATATTTCTGATTTCATTCTTTCTTTTTCTGAGTTTCTTTAAGAGATAAATCCTTTTATCAACAACAAGATCATTCTAAAGGTGGAAAAGAAGAAAGGAATAAGAATCATTGATATTTGACATGATTCAAATTGGAAGTCTGTGTAGTTTTGTTAGAATTTCTCAACTAATTTTCAGTTCTGAAATTAAGATTATTTTGCGGAGTCAAGACTTGATGAGGTTGTGGCATGGTTGATCCAATACATTACAACATTGGTCATTTTATTCCAGACACCAGTTGTCTTTGTATGATTATTAAATTCTATCTTGGACTTCTAAATTTGATCTTGGTCCTTCCCTTGTAGGGGTTTGAAAAACTCATTTTGTTGTATGTCATAAAAGTTATCAAGAATACAATTTTTTTTTATTCTCAATTTAGACTTGTGTTACTATTTTTAGATTGTATTTATTCTTCATGTCATACATTTTTCTTTTGAAATCATTTACATATAAACATTTTTACATTTTTTAGTAGAAACACACAACTTGATAATAGCATCGGGTCCAAGAACATGTTTATTGTAGCATCCCCAACCCCAAACTAGGCCATGCCACAACCCGAGGGAATTCTACCTAGTTTGGCCATGCCACAAAAAAAATCTACCTATGATAGTCTACAACCTGAGGGAATATCCAAATCCCAAATTCTATAGTTACAACCCCCTATGTTCTCCGACTACAACCAGAAGGTGGCTACAACCACCTGTCCTTTCCCCATCCAACCACCCTATCGTAGAAGTAGAATAATGGAACCATTGTCACACTATCACTGTGAGATATACTGCTATAAACCTGTACTAATCAACATGCACCAAACAACCTGTACCAAAAAACATGTAATCAACCTGTACCATAAACAAGTGCATCAACCATGCACCAACCTGTACCATCAACGAGTGCATCAACCATGCACTAACTTGTACCTCAACCTGTACCATCAACGAGTGCATCAACCATGCACCAACATGTACCTCAACCTGGACCATCAATGAGTACATAAACCATGCACCAAATATGTACCAATCATGCGTCAAATACACATAAACTATGACTCATCAAGATGTACCAACATCATCAACTATACACCTCATGTATGTGCCAACTCATCAACTACTTGTCTCAACCATGTACTCAACATGTACCTCAACCAAAATCCCTCATTAATTTCATCATCCAAATATGATTTGTAACTCTGTAATAGATCTGGTGTATATGATCACATACCTGCAAACCTTCATTAACTTTAACAATAAGAGACTAGCATTTTCATCAAACTTTACTTTAGTCTCACATGACTAATTTTGGATTAGTCAACAACCCTAACTTGAAATAATCATAACTATGTACCTGTAATGAATAAAGATATGAAAATAGTACACAATTTTCTTCAGTGTCTTTTATGCAATTCCTCCAGGTTTCACTACTTGGAACCTCTCAGAAAAGGAGTTATAGAAAAAATGGCATACCTTGTTGAATTATGGCTTATTCTAGAGAGAGAACTTGTAGAGCATTCCCCGCACAGAATATTTATTGTATGGATATGAAAATGGTACAAAACATACTATATACGGTACTCTAACCAATACATTTGGTCTTACTGAATTTGGATATTTTATGAAGAATTTATGACGTTTTTACCCGAAACACCTTTTTTAGACTAGTTTCAGGACTAGCCACAAACCTTATTTTCCATGGAGTGTAACTCCAAAAATACGACGACGAACAAGTTGGATTTTTTATCACAGCTACTTGGATATGTTTCCTCAACAAACTCTATATTTCCCAGTCTGAATCATTCTAGAAAAAAAATTATTTCGAAAATGGTGTGAGGACCTATAAATAACATACCTTAGAAAGCATCATCAAAATAATTTATCCTCCCTTGAATTTCGACCTTCTTTACTTCACCTTCCCTCTGAAATTCGCCTTAGATATCCTTTGGCTACCTTAGGTACTTGTATATATTCAATATTCTCAAGTATAATTAAATGAGAGGCCCTTGCCTCTTACTTATACTTTTATGTATCTTCCTCAAGGGGTTACCTTCTAACCATCTTAAACCACTTTCCTTATTTTAGGGATAACCCACTTCTAACCACTTGTCCACTTAGTAATTTATCCATTAAATTTGTTATTTAAATAATTTCTTTTGTATCCACTTTTACTTATAGTACACTCATCACTTCACTTTATTATTTAAATACTTTATTCTTTGCAACCACTTTGACTACTTTGACCTTTTGGGGCTTCTAGATGACTCATGAGGATTCTCCAATTTCACATGGCCATAAATCTATAGCCGTGAGGAGTTATGTGACATTCCACATACCACCAGAAATGACATGACATGTACTATCCATATAGAATAGTCTTACCTTCAAATATATTAAAAATCATACCATTATACATCAAATAAACTTAGGCCCATTACCCAAACCTTTGTGCTAACGAAATTCTCTACCATAATTTATTCAAGGGTTAACATCAATGACAACCAACCCATATAATAAACAATCTCCCCCTTTGGCATTGATGGAAACACTCTGATGCAATATTGAATTCATATCACTCATGCTTCCCCTGTGACCATCGCTCCCCCTGGAACCATGCCTCTATGATCTTTCTCCAAGCATTTACCTTTGCATCTAATAAATATCTCCCCTTTTTCATCAATGGAAAAGGTATCTTTCCATCCAGGGTTGGTCTCCTTGACTGAACTCTTCCTGAAACTGAACTCCCAAACTGAACTATCCTCTTTATGGTGCTTCCTCGTGTAAATCTAATACATTTAAGATAAGCATTCAAAAGCATTCATTTTGGAGTAGAAATTTCTCTGAGTCTCTAGCAAAGATACTCAAAGGATTCCCGTGGAAGAGGTTTTGTAAAGATGTCTACCACTTGTTGTTTTGTGCCCACATATTCAAATATGATGTTCTTCTTTGCAACCTGTTCCCGTAGAAATTAATACTTGATTGGAATGTGCTTCGTCTTGGAGTGCATCACCGGGTTCTTTAAGATATTGATGGTGCTTGTATTATCACAATAGATTGGAATGGGCTCATCATACTCAACCTATATATCTGTTAGATTTTGTTTCATCTATAGAACCTGTTTACAACATCCTACTGCTGCAGTATACTCTGCTTCAGCTGTAGATAAAGATATTGATGATTGTTTTTTTCTTAGCCAATATACTAAACACTCACCCAAGTAGAATGTTGCTCCACTGGTGCTTTGTCAGTCATCAATGCAGCCTGCCCAATCTACATCTGTGTAGGTAACAAGTGATACATCCTTTCCTTTTGGATACCATAAGCCAAACTCTTCTGTTCCTTTGAGATATCGAAAAATCCTCTTCACTTCTAAGACATGTGATTCCTTTGGTGTTGCTTGAAATCATGCCACCTGTCTAACTTYCTGCATTACATCTGGTCTGGATGATGTCACGTATAGTAATCTACCAATAATTGACATGTATTGGCTCTGGTCTGTAGACTTTGAATCATCATGTTTTCTCAAATTGCAACTGTTTTTCATAGGAGTGGTAACTGGTTTGCAATMTTCCATTCCAAACCTCTTTAGGATTTCTATGATATACTTAGTTTGAGAAATAAAAATTCATGTTTTCTTTGAYGTATCTGAAGACCCAGAAAGAGGGATAGTTCATCGAGTAATGACATTTCATTCATTCTKCATATCCTTTGAAAATTTCTGGCTTAACCTATCCTCGATACTTCCAAAAATAATATCATCAACATAAACTTCAATTAATAAAATACCATCTTGAGTTACCTTGATGTATAGGTTACTATCTGCACTTTCTTTTCTGAACCCTTCTTGCTATAGATATTTATCCAGTCTAGAGTACCATGCTCTAGGATCTTGTTTTAGACCATACAAGGCCTTCTTTAATTTACATACATAATCTACGTTCTCTGACAATTGAAATCCTTCTGATTGTTCAATGTACACTTCTTCAAGTTCCATGTTCAAAAAAGATGATTTCACATTCATCTGATACACTTTAATATTCTTGGAGCATGCACAAGCTAAGAGCAATTAGATTGCTTCCATTTTGGAAACTGGGGAAAATGTCTCGTCAAAGTAGATTCCTTCAACCTGTGTGTATCCTTTACATACTAATCTAGCTTTGTTCCTTGTAACATTTCCATATTCATTCAATTTATTTATGAAAACCAACTTTCTGCCAATCACATTCTTATTCTTTGGTCTTGGAACCAATTCCCAAGTGTCATTCTTCTCTATTTGATCCAATTCTTCATCCATGGCCTTATTCCAAAATTCATCCTTTCTAGCTTCTTCAAAATTGCTTGGTTCAATCGTAGATAAGAGTGCTAGGTGCATCTGTTTTGGTTAACATATTCTTATTCTAGTCTCAACTCCTGCATCTTTGTTTCCAATAATGTGATATGAAGGATGATTCTTTTGTACTCGTTTGCTAGGTGTCTTTGGAGGCACTTGATGAGCTTGCTCTTCTACTTTTGTTTGATCTTATTCATCTTCCCCTTTGACTTCTTCTTCATCTTCTGCTTCTTCTTCGTAAAGATGTTCCATTAATTCATTTTCTTCTTCCTTTAATTCTCGTCCACCTGTTTCATCAATTGTTACATTGATGCTTTCCATAAAAAAATTCAACCTCAGATTGTAACACCTGTATGATTTCCTTGTACTTGAGTAACCAAAAAGTACTCCTTTTTCCACACGAGAGTCAAACTTTCCCATTCTTCCATCTTCTCTTTTGATGTAGCATTTTCTTCCAAATACTCTAAAGTGATTCACATTTGCTAGTATTCCTTTCCATAGCTCATAGGGAGTTTTGTAAAAAAAAATTATGAGCATTACTCTGTTTTGAAGGTGAACTACTGTATGCACTGCATGTGTCTTTTGTAGGAAAATTCCCCTCTTTACAGGTGAATCTCCTCCTGGATTCTAGACCCCTATACCAAGACAGAAAACATGCTAACATTGGACACTAACATTCCTTTGAATATAACTAATTAACCGGAAATAGAAGGATAAGGAAGAAAGTGTGATGCACCTTATTCTGATGTTTGTCCTCTCTACTCCAAATTGAGCTTGATCTCTGAGCTCCTTAGAACTGTTTGACACCTGCAATGAAATGGAAAGTGAGACAAAGAACTCCTACTCTACTCTATAATATTAGTATAATCAGATCCATCTATAAGACAAACATATGTAAAGAGACATAAGTTACAAGGAAATAGGCCAAGAAATATATTAATGATAACTCTAAAAGAAATAATTACAGACTGTAGATGCAGTTGCAACAACTTCCCCAAGTCCTCCTCGTCGATCCCTTTGCTTGAAAGACCCACGACCAGAATGAAAATACTTTTCATTGATATTCTCCCCTCTTTCACCATGAGAATGCCTCCTTATATAGGATTTGAGAGGCTCAACCACCTTAGATATCTTTGGAATAAGTTGAGGATATGACTCCATTAGTTGTGGGATTTCCCTTATATCCAACCTATAACTTGGATTCAAGCCAAACTAACTCGGATGCTTTCTAGTTGTCCTTAGAGATAAGGGGGATTCTTCCTCAAGATTCTCTCAACATATTGACGCTCCCTTAAATCTGGAAACAGAGCACTATAGCGCTCCCTGATAAGGGGACAAGGAGCGCTAGCGCTCCCTGCATGTAGGTAGGGGAGCGTCGATCTCCAAAAATTCGTTTAAGATGATCATTCTTCAAGGTGAAAAGTTTGTAAGATTTTCCAAATGACATGTTTTCCACTTCTAACAAGTTTTATAGGATGTACCAAGTGTTCTTATGATGTCGTCCGCAATGCGACACATGCGGGACGAGGATATGACTTTTTCAACACTTGCGACAAAAATGTGACACTCGCGACAATGACAATGGGACATTATCGAAGTGAGGAATTTTGACGTGTAACAGATTTCCCCCAAATGTGAGAGGTCAGAAGATGGAAGCTGATGACTGAAGCGCTTTGTATATTTTTGAAGCAAGGGTATGGAGTCGGAGAACCTGGTAGAAGAAACAACCATCACAAAAATGTTATCATATGTTCCAAACCCAAGGCAAGTATACCTATGCTTGAGTGATAAAGGACTTAAGGTATGGTCGCCACCAAATACACTACGGATCCATAATCATACTGACTATGGGTATAACCACCAAAGATACAATGTGGATCTATACCTCCATGACATGAACTGATTGTAGCCACGAGAAATACACAGTGGATCTACGAGATGATAAAACATAGCCATAGACCAATAAAAAGTGGATCTATCTGATAGTATATCAGTATGCTCAAAATATCTCCTTCGCAACCTGGGAAAGAAGATAACAAAGTGAAATCTCAACCAAGGGTCTTAGTCCTAATCCCGATGTAGTACAAATATGACCATGTGAATAAGTGTTTTGATGTCGAACATGGTAGAAACCACTAGATTACCGGTCAATGAGGTAAACCATTAACAAGTGAGAGGGAAATCACTAGTGATGTCAATGAATGCCAAGGTACCCTAGTAAAATCCAATGAATGTGAATAGATGAGATGAAGTCGAACATTCGTGGAATCGTCCGATCAGAGGTCAATGATGTAAACCTACTGTCGGAGGTGAGGAGGCCTGCCATTTAGGCATGCAGATCCCAAGGTACTAACTGGTTTCTAAGTCAAATTTATCGGATAATTTTTTGAATTCAACAGAAAAAGACTCGTTGAAGTAGGGCTTTGATGTATCCCTCATCAATGAAATGAAACTGACATATACATTTAAGATGGTGAATCAACTGAGTATGGACTAGCATGGGTATTGAAAATGGAAATTTGTGATGGTTGACTCTCAAAGCAGATACTTCCCTTGAGCACTGAGGAGCAAGCAATAGAAATGTAACATGGAACAAAACATGATGTAGTGGATACTGTGACTTTCGTCGGGTGACCCAAAGGAGTAAAAAGACTCAAGGTATTGGTTCAGTGCAGAGGTTCAATGGATTAAAATGTATGTAAAATCAATGTGTCGTGTTCAAGGGTGACTGCAACAGTGACTTGTGACAATTCCAAAAATGGCTTGGCTTACTTCCTTCAATTCCCCCCCCATCTAGATAGAAGATTACCTCTTTTTGTTTTTACGAGCTCAAGGAGGATAAAATATGCTTGATATAACTCACCTTCGGTAAGTTCCTCTTCCTTTGTTTAACAAACTGGAAGAAGTAAGGGTTTGGTCCCATATGGTCCCTTCAATGTGTGATTTTTAACAAGACCAGAGAAGGAAAACTCGATGATTTTTCATGTTTAGAGAGTCTGAAAAGAACTTAAAGACGAATCCACGGTTGTCCTTTTTCATAAATTTAGTCTCCAAATTCTGAAAAAGAGATAAACTTCTACTTGGGAGATTCCCTTTGAAAACCTTTTAAACGAGTGTGAAAGGAAGCAAGATCACTCGATAATATTTTCATGTTTAGAGAGTCTGAAAAGAGATTAAAGGAGACTCAAGGGGGTTCCTTTTTCATATAACCTTTACGAGTCCAAAAAAGTGATAAAATTATACTCGGTTACATTCTCATGTAGTTGCCAATTTCTGTTGTAGGAAAATTCCCTTGCGGACATGTGAATCTCCTCTTGGATTCTAGACCCCTATACCAAGACATAAAACATGCTAACATTGGACACTAACATTCCATTGAATCTAACTAATTAATCAGAAAGAGAAGGATAAGGAAGAAAGTGTGATGCACCTTATTCCGATGTTTTTCCTCGTTGCTCCAAATTGAGCTTGATCTCCGAGCTCCTTAGCATTGTTTGACACCTGCAACGCAATGGAAAACAAGAAAAAGAACTCCTAATCTACTCTCTAATATTAGTATAATCAGATCCATCTATAAGACACACATATGTAAAGAGACATAGGTTATAAGTAAATAGGCCAAGCAATATATTAATGAAAACTCTTAAATAAACACTTATAGATTGTAGATGCAGTTGCAAAAACTTCCCCAAGTCCTCCTCGTCCAACCCTTTGATCGAAATACCCACGATCAAAATGAAAATATTTTTCACTGATATTATCCCCTCTTTCACTATGATAATGCCTCCTTATATAGGCTTTGAGAGGCTCAACCACCTTATCTATATTTGGAATAAGTTGAGGATATGACTCCATTAGTTGTGGGATTTCCCTTAGATCCAACCTATAACTTGGATTTGAGCCAAACTAACTTGAATGATTTCTAGTTGTCCTTAGAGATAAGGGGGATTCTTCCCAAATATTCTCTCAACATATCGACTCTCCCTTAAAGATGA